>JAULCA010016012.1:8640-18925 GCA_032360845.1 Crassadoma gigantea
CAATGTATACTGCGTACTGTCAGCTATAGATCCAATGTATACTGCGTACTGTCAGCTATAGATCCAATGCATACTGCTTACTGTTTGATATATATTCCCCGCGTACTGCGTACTGTCAGCTATAGATCCAATGCATACTGCTTACTGTTTGATATATATTCCCCGCGTACTGCGTACTGCGTACTGCTTACTGCCTACTAGTTACTACTTAGTGTTTAATGTCTACTGCTTATTGTCTACTGGTTATTGTGTACTGCGTACTTCTTACTGCCTAATGTTTACTGTCTACTGCTTATTGTCCACTGGTTACTGGCTACCGATTACTGCGATCTGTCTACCGACTACTATTATTACTTATTGCCTACTGGTTACTGCGTTATGCTTACTGCTTACTGCTTATTGCCTACTGGTTACTGCATACTGCTTATTACTTATTGCCTACTGCCTACTGCTTATGCCTACTGGTTACTGCGTTATGCTAACTGCTTACTTCCTACTGCTTACAGCCTACTGCTTATTGCCTACTGGTTAGTGCAGTAAGCAGGAAGCTGTCGCCTATGGATTTCCAAAGTTCTGTGCATGAAATAAGTGTAGAATCTCACAAATACAACCTAATGAAATACAGGCCAATAATTATCTTTCACTAATACAACCTAACGAAAAACAGACCAATGTCTCTCACCAATACAACGTAACGAAATACAGACCAATGTCTCTCACAAACACAACCTAACGAAATACAGACCAATGTCTCTCACAAACACAACCTAACGAAATACAGACCAATATTTCTCACAAATACAACTTAACAAAGTTTAGACCAAAATCTCTTAGATAAACAGAAATTTTCAAATTAGAGACAAAAATCGTCATGTCATGCAAACTCCTAAAATTTAAATTAAATGTAAATAACTAACAACCTACTCTAAATTACTGCTTACGATTTGATTTTCGCTCCACTCGCCTATATCATAAACATAGTTTAAAGTACTAGACATCGCAGAAACCAGTAGCAAAATCAAATATATATCAAAATGGACTTTTATAAAATCTTCTGACAAAGTTCAAAGTACCTTCCAATAATAACGGAAAAGTACAACAGTGTCCCACAAATTAAACTCACATATATCACAGATTTCGTCTTTTAAGCAAAAACAGTTTTACTCGAAGGCAAACCCAAAACAACTAAGATAAACTACGGCGTGAACATAGGTATTAAACCCACCAGAATCACAGATTTCGTCTTTAAATCAAAAACAGTTTTACTCTAAGGCAAATTCTAAACAACTAAGACAGACTTCGGCCTGAACATAGGTATCAAATCACATGAATCACAGATTTTGATTTTAAAGCAAGACCAGTATTACTCGAAGACAAACCGAAAAAAACTAAGACAACTGCGGCGTTGACACGGCAGACAAATGCATCAGAAGAAGATGGTATACTCTCGTCAACACTATCTCAATCGAACGTTAATACTCAATAGCTAAGTGATACCAGAATAAATTAGAATGCCGCTCTTCAGCTTTGGACCCATGATTTATACTGTATTTACTAGCAAGCAGAATAATAACACGTGTCTATGATTAAGTTTTGTTTAATTGTGTGAGCATGTTTTCCTATTTAAAATTGGTATGGTTTAAAACTACTGGTGACAATCTATCGTTGACCTTTTTCGAGAAAATATGGCTGTGGATAGTGCAAGGCTTGGTGTGTCTTTTGATGAGTTTAATTCTAGAGATTTGTTTGTAGTTGTAACCTATAAAATGTTGTGGAAAGGTTTGGCAATCCACAGGTTTTGTGCTTTCCCTTTAAAGATATGGTGATAAATTTAAACAGGAACGAGAAAAATGCCCGGATCGACCAGGAGTGGTACAAATCGAAAGGTCAGCAAATTCCGTCTTTTCGTATTGTGGAGTTATCTGCTCTTGTGAGCAGGTATTGATTGTTATGTCATTAGTTTGTGTGCGAAAAATACGTCGTTTTCTCAATACCTGCTCACAAGAGCAGATGATTCTGCAATACGAAAAGACGGAATAGGTAAGAAAAATACTGATACAAATCAGACACAGTGAAACTGTTGATTTACACATGCATAGACTGTGGGCTCATCGACACACATCCGGGGACTTGGGGTTTATAAAGGTAAACATACGGGGCCTAGGGACTTACCGATACACACCCGGGAGATTGAAGACTAAGATTTTGTCTGCTTGAAAACACTCGTCCGACGTAAGAATAACAGCCACTGTAAAAAAATAAGGTTGTAGATATTATTAACTCACACAGCTAAATAAGCCAATCAGCAAATATTTCATACGATTGTAATCCCTACCAAAAAATTGTTCCTGGTAATACATTGCCTCGATCTGAGTAATTTAAATCGATAATCGTTGACATAGTTTTCTACAGATATTGATTTTTTGAAAACCATATTGTTTTAGTAGATTTAATATGTGATGGCAGATTGATATTGGGGTCAAATGCCAGTAGATGTTCCTCTCCCACTTAACCAGCTTGGCTTTTAAACTTCCGGTTGTTAAAAGCAGACGCCTGTAGCACTCTTTGCCATTAAACCAAAGGGAGGGGGGGGGGGGGCTTTCAAAGCCTTGTCAGGGATGTATCTCTGACTCTAGACAGTTGTCACTAGCGTTGAACTTAAGAATAAAAGCTATTAAATACTTAAATACAGTGATAAATCTACATGCGAGTCGATCCCGAGTCCTGGGTCCGTATTCATGAAATCGTTCTCGTGCTCAAACCAAATTTATTGTTTCTGCTATAAATTAATGACACAATCATATTTTGTCAGTTATTTGGGAAAACATTGCAGATACATAAAGCAAAAAACTGTTTGCAATATTTTTATTTGACTTTTTGATCGTTTGACATTATTTAAGCGAGTTACAAGAAAGTTGATCTAAGCACAGAATACATGCTTGAGCACGAGAATGTTTTCATGATATGGGCCCTGGACTCATAGAATTTCGATGGGGCTCACAAAATGTTTGGAAATAGTTAAATTTAACATTTTGGGACTCATTGTGTTTTTTAGTAAAACAGTTGAAAAGGACTGATCACTGCTATTAGCTCAAAAGCTAAGTGATATCATGTAAAAACTACTTTACAAAACTGGTAATATACTTAATAATGTGGGATAACTATGTTCGGAAAACAAACAAAATGTAAGCTTGTTTTGACAATTTACACAAGAATAATAAACTTCTAAAGTTTCGAATCAGTCTTCGGCGTAATTGGTTGATCATTTAATTGAATTGTCAAGTAGTTAGTTGCCACTATAAATGATAGCGTTAGAAGCAGACGACGTTTTAAGATAATCTCGGAAGCTGGGACTAGAATGTTATTTTCCCAAAATTGTGTTTTCACATTTTAACAGAAAATATTTACCGGGAAAAAAAATCATTATTTTTATATATATATTTATAAATTGAATAAAGTGATACGGAAACAAAAGGAGTAAACCAAACGATTAAATTAATAAACACGTCATGCTTAGAGAGTATGCTTTTGGTTGTTTAGAAGCTTTCCAATAGCGACTCTTTTAAACGCGCACAAACATGGGGACTTTAAGATACCAGACGACTTGGACTGGAATTTAAATTTCGTATATTTCGGCAAGTAAACCTTGTACAACGTGCCCGCGTGGTCAAATAATCTAATTTAGTCATGATGTACTCAGACCAGTCATGGGTTAGTCGCTACGGTCATTAGCATAACAAGAGGCCCATGGGCCTTAACGGTTACCTGAGTTCTAATATATTTATACAGAGATTTGATTTTAAATTTTTAAAACTTGAACAAAAATATCATCCAAAGTGACAAAAACAATAAAAACACTTAATTCAATATATAGCATACAAATTTAAGACCGAAAAGTATTTGAAACTAGCACCTCTGATTCTAAACAAGGAAAATGAAGATTTTTTAGCACACGGATTCCTTTGGACTATCAACTCAGCGTTATAATTCCAATCAAGTTATCAACTTGTAATATCCGGTTTGCCAATATAAACAAGAATAAATTTTGCAACCCCCTTCCCCAGGGGTAAACGTGAGACCCCAGGGTCATAAAATTCACAATTTGGGTAGAGCACCTAAAACTCTTCCATCTATAAGAATATTTGATTCTAGCATATCTGGTTCTTGAGATAAAGATTTTTGAAATTTTTATCAATTTGACCATTTTTGGCCCCACCCATGAACCCCTGGGGGTCAGTCAAGGCCAATATGTGCATACCATCAAACTTCTATCCAATACTGATAATACTAACTAAAAACTCCAATGGAAATTAAACAAATATTGGTCCAAAATGTGATTTCCCTATATAAACTATAGCAAAGTTTACCCCTACTGAGGAGGAAACTTGAGACCTCAGGGTCATTAAATTCACAATGTTTGTAAAGCACCTTTAGACCCTTTCATCTATGAAGAGTATTTGATTCTACCATATCTGGGTCTTGAAAAAGAAAGAGTTTAGAAATTTCAGTCAATTTGACCCTTTTTGGCCCCGAACCTCACGCCCCTAGGGGGCTGGGGACCATATTAATCACAATTTTGGTTGACCTTGGGCCATGGAAGGTTTCTGCAAAATTTTATTGAAATTGGTTCCAGGTTTTTTTAGCAGAAGTCGAAAATGTATATTGTGTACGGACGTACGATGCACGACGCCGGACAAAAGGCGATCGTAATGGGTCACCCGAGACTTTGTCTGAGATTACCTTAACTTTAGATTATTATAAAAATACTTATTCAATTATGACTGCCTGCGACTCACCTATCGCTGAAGATGTACACATACGAATTATGCCCGAGACTGTTGGACAATGCCGTCGTTCTTTCTAGCCACCTTACGCAGGTTTTGGTCGCCATTTCCTGCATCGCTCCCAATATGACGTTCCTCTGAGACGTACCTGTTGTATACACATGAAAAACGATACATTTTACAACCAATATGCTCATGAGACATTCGTTCAAAAGAATTTGTATATTTAATGAACATTTTAATTTTCTTAAAGTCGAATTCATACACAAGTACAAGCCGGACCACGCAAAAAATTAACCAACCAAACAAACAAACAAAAGTCAACAACACATATCAGCTGGACTCCGCGACAAAAAATAAATTTGACCCCACGATAACACATAAACAGGCCAAGTGACAACACATAAAGTCGACAACACCTATGGTTTATCATAGCCACGCGACAACACATAAAATTCGACAACACTTAAGCAGGCCAAGCGACAACACATACAGTCGACAACACCTAGGGTTTACTATTGCCATGCGACAACACAAAACGTCAACAACACATATGCTTTACCATGGCCACGCGACAATACACTAAAACGATAATACAAAAGCTGGCAAAAAAAACATTAGGCTTTCAGCGCGACAACAGAAACAAGTCGATAGCATATATAACGATACATTTTACCTCCAATAGGCTAATGAGACATTAGATCCCCAAAAATGTATATTTAATGAATTTTTTTTTAGTCGAATACACACACACAAGTACAAGCCGGACCATGCAAAAAGCAAACAAACAAAAACAAACAAAAGTCGACAACACATAACAGCTGAACTACGCGACAACAAATAAGTTTGACCACGCGATTACACATAAAGGTCGACAACACAAAAGCTGGCAACACAAAAAGACATAAGGCTAGCTGTCAGCGCGACAACAGAAACAATCGATGGCATATAAAAATGAACAATGCGCAAGCATACATGTATGGAAGTCAACAACACTTAGGCTGGCCACGTCTTCACTACTTAATCTACATTTGAATACTTCTGCGCAAAAATGTAGTCCGTTATTACAAAGAAGATAGTGTATTTCACAGTGCAGGTTATATTTTATCTACAACATCAAACATTTAACAACATCAAAATTATACATATAACGACAAAACAGATCATTTGTAATGCAGATTGTCAATACAAGCAGTTAACGCGCGGATGAATACATCGCAGTGTAAAAATTCCGCGAAATGTCACGTAAAGGTACAAGACAGATCGGACGAGATAGAAAAATCTAGCATGGGGTATGACGTGAGATATTTCTGTCTGAGGTGCGAGAAATAGAAATCAACAACACATAGGCTGGACCACGTGGCAACACATATAGGTCGATATCATAAAAGATTGACCACGTGACAACATATAAAAGTTAACAACACATAAGCGTGTCCACGCTACAATTAATAAGTTCAACAATACTACAATCATTTATAGAGTTCTGTTAGATAAAGTGTGTTTCTGAATACAATACATACTGTATGATGGATCTATTTCGTATGGCACAATTGCTTGTTCCCAGAGAGGACTAGAAATGAAATTTTCCATTCGACCATCAGTATCAGGCTGAAATTGTAACATGAAAATAACTTCAATTTCAAATGAAACGTTTTTTCTTCTGTTTGTTGTATTTTCCATTATAAAATACAGAGTTATTGGACGATATTTTACTATAATTTTTTTATAAATGTTTATGATTTGTTTTGGTTTCTCATTTATATAAATTTACTTTCCGTATGAACTTGTTTAGCATAAAACAGGTGAACAATAACACAGGGCGAACTTGGTTCACGTCGGCCGTGAAACAGCCCTCGAATTCGTTTTGCTATGCTGATAATTAACATTATTCATGATTGACTTGATATTAAAGCTAAAAGATTATTTAAGTAAAGCATATGATGATTATAATACATACGACTTATATAAGTTCTAAAAATTATTTTTTTAAATTGAAATTTTGTTTGTTTTGTTGCCATGCTGTTGCTAGGGCCTACGACGAATGTTTACGTATTCTCGCGAAAAAAATGTGCTTTTTATTGCTTTGTCCCCATACATAAATAGGAAACAAATATAAAGCACTTGAAAACGTATATGTAATGATTGATTGTTTTTTATTATCATTCATGAGGCCATACAAATATTGGCTTTCGCTAACGTCGTTCATGGAATATGTCCAGAAAAGCGATGTCGTTATGACCTCATGAATGTTGAAAAATAACTTCCATTCTTTATGTAACAAAATGGCTTACATTTTCTGACTCCATACCCTGTTGAACTTTTTGCGAGTGAGTAAGCCTGTGTGAGTCCCTATTCTGTCCCCAAACACTACTTCTATGCTTCTCAAGGTATTCGGCGCCGCTGACCTGAAAAGAAGATAAAATGTGGAGATTTACTTAAATCGTCAGAAATATGTATTGGTAGAATAACCTAAACGGTGATAAAAATCTATGACGTCACATATCTACCTGGAATATGTTAATATAGGGTACACCTCCACCCCCCTTAGCTTCTCCTAAAGTGTGATGTAAGTTTTGAGAAAATTGCTTTCGGCAGCTTTTAATTTTTTAGGGTTATTGGTATTTGTAATCACTTTACTTGCCTTGCTATTTTACATTATGCCTTCATGGAATTAAGATAGATGCGATACAAGATGTTTGCATACATTGTTCTTATTTTTTTTCCATTTTACGTCATTTTTAATAAACATCCAATTTTAATTCATACTTCTGTGTATTGGACTCGTATATTGTGGTATTTCTGGTAGAATTGCACATCATAAATAATATTTACTACATATATGCTAGGGATTACCCGTGAAGTAAGTTCATTCATTATTTATTTATTACTTTTAACCATATGATTAATTACAATGTAGTACAGCACATACATACAGTGTAAATACTACAGAAGAACGCCGTGCAAATTTTTTTTAATGGCAACCGCTGTTTGGAAAGTTTTCGGTCCGATAATGGCTGTTTGCGGCTGTTCTAAGAATTGGACATGTGAGGTTTTGCGGCAGCAGAAAATATCAATTAATCTCATCCGACTAATTAATGAAAGACCGTATGCATCAGGAAATGAAAATATAACGATTTTACTGACGTCATTATATTTATCTGTCACCCAGATGGCATTCATATTGGCTGTATCTGCAATCTGACAGACGCACAATACTTAATAGATGATATCGCGACCATTGGAACTCTTCAAATACATGTAGGAGGGGATTAAACAGTACTCGCTGGGGCAACGGAGATAAACATGGCAGCGCCAAAACATTAATCCGCGAATTCCATATAGTGAATTGGGTAACATTTTAAAATCCAAAGGTATCACCTACTCCAAATAAGAAAAAATGGGAACTAGTCCACCCATGATAGCAAGCAGACATGTTAAATTGGCCAGATATTGAAAAAGAGGACGAAGCTAAATCATCACAGTTGTGACGGACCGTCAGCGGCGTACAGAGTATCGTGTTTAATCCTTATGTAAATGAAACGTCAGAGGGTTTGTTTTGGGCAAACATTTCGATTGGAATGTCATCACAAAATGCATTCCATGCTATCTGTCACACGACTGTTTGCAATACAGTGAAGGTGATGCATATTGGCTACACATGGCAGATTGTTTGTCCCCATATCCTCGCATTCTCTCGCGAGACTTGTGCTTTTTCAGGCAGGAACTCTTCGAAGGGGAGTAACTCGTGGGTGGTCGCGATAACAAGTATTGAAACTCTTTTTTTGACTTTTTGCTCAGAAATGTTTACTAAATTATTAGAGAAATCTTTATTGTTCATTAAGTAAGTAGACATGGTATTATCTACATTCGAACAGTTGCACGTGATTGTTGTGCTGGCTCTTACCCTATGTAGTTTGCCGTCGTATGCGTTTAACATGCTCTCCAGTTCCAGTGCGAGCTCGGAGTCAGGGTCGACTTTCTAAAAACAAGCAGATTAATACACGTTATTACACGTTTCCGAATGTCAGTAAATATTCTAGGAAGAGATTGATATCTGTGTGCTCAACTTTAATATTTATTGACCTGCCTTTAATAAGCATTGCTATTAATATCATTATAATTAGAAACATAGGTATAAGCTACATGATTATTGATGGCTTTAAGAAACAAATATATATTAGTAGCATGACTGACAACAATACAACCAAAAAGTCACTAATCCCTTACAAAACAACAATTTTTCTTACATTATCACCAAAACTCTCTCCCATCAACTGACAAATTATAGTCAGTCTCTTTCCGCCTCCCCCCTCCCACCCCTCCAAACTTACTGTGACGTCAAACCCTGGTGAACCGAGACTGTTGCTGGAGTCTGCTGTGTCCTCTTCAACAGAACGCACTACTCGATCCTGTGGAAACAGATTTTTTATCATTATTCCTCTATTGAGAATCCTATAAGCTGATTGGTCGAATTAAATTGTTAAGTTCTCACTGTCACATTCGCTTTAACATTGAGTCAATGGATGGGTGCCTCCCAACGCCCTAGCAACGAATGGCAGTGTGTGTGACCGTGCAAGATAGTGACTCCCCAAAGATGTGCGTACGGTGCGTTTCAGCTGCCGTGTTGTTTATTCAAAAGAGCAGCGTCTATGGTCACACCGTGGGTTTGGTCTCTGTCACCACTTCGGATGAGCATAGGCACTACAATACTCCAATAATTCTGGCTGAATGTAGTATTTATATATTGACAAAAGGGCAAGTAGCTGATGAAACAATGCATTAATATTGAAATTTTATTGTTGATAATTTTTTTTTATAAACAATTCAAGCACAAAATTATTAATCATCAAGTGTTTATTTTGTATGAACATTATTGTTTTGTGCATGTGAGCTTGTGTTTTTTGTTATTGTCATTGTTCTATTTATTAATTTCTTTTATATACAAATATTAACTATCGATCACTGATTTGATTGATGTATAAAAAGCCAGTATATCATATCAATCGTTATTAGGTAAAAAAAGGAGACACAGCAGGGGGACGGAGGTCTGCTTATACTTGTTCCAACGGATTTCAGTGTCATTAAAAAAAATGTCAACAAATTTAAATGCATGACGTCACTTTCTTTTACCGTTTATACTATTGGTCAGTTAGATTATGACCTGTCTGCTAAGTTTGTTTACTGTTCATCAATACAATCCACTACACAGATCTATATACCTTTGAATGCATCGCACTATTTTCTTCCTCCATTTTCTTCCGCTCTGCAGATCTCTTCTTCACTAATCTGATCATCTCCTCTATCTTTTGTTTGTTCTCATTATCTGAAAGTGACAATATACATGTAACATTGTTTAAATGATGAAAGGAAATAATATAACCTAGTTACTATGGAGATGATATATACTCGTTACTATGGTGATGATTATATAACCTCGTTACTATGGTGGTGATTATATAACCTCGTTACTATGGTGGTGATTATATAACCTCGTTACT
>JAULCA010016234.1:4687-18914 GCA_032360845.1 Crassadoma gigantea
TTGAATCCTGTGTGGATACTTTGCGTTGATACATTGAATCCTGTGTGGATACTTTGCGTTGATACATTGAATCCTGTATAGATACTTTGCGTTGATACATTGAATCCAGTGTGGATCTATGACACCATGTGATAACATTCCATAGAATCCTTCAATAATATTTTGAAAACCTGTGTGGACATTCCACGGCGTCTTTCATATATATTTTTAATATGATAGAATAGGATATTAGTGGACGCAGGTACCGCTGCCCTTTTATCCACATCAATAAAGTTTGAAATGAAATTCATTGTGGTAAACATAAAATAAGCCAATATATAAGGCGCTGTATGGTCGTACTTCAACTCAAGATCTTTCCGGAATTCGTCTAAGTTTTTCACAAAGTCACATAGGTTACGGTATGAAATAACATCTTGTGGGAGACTATACCATATATCAATTATTCTGTGAGTAAAGTAACGTTTTATAATATCTAAATAGCAATGTTGTTTGAGTATTTTTTACCGTGTCCACAAGTTTTTCCTTGATCAGCGAGATCGAACAAACCCACTAAATTCGGATCTTATAGTTCATTCATAAACTTGAACACGTTGATCATATCTCCGCGCAAGCACCTTTTAGCTTCAAACGGCGTAGTGTCTCGCTGTAGCTAAAGGTCTTGTAGATCTTCTTTATACGTTCTCTATCATTTCGATGCCACTAAGTTTGTGTGGACTCCAAACACTTGCAGCATACTCCACATGAGGTCGAACTAGCGTTTTAAAAAAATTTGTAAAATGTTCGTCCGAATATACAAATGATTTCCTTATGACACCTACGATGTACAACTTATTGTCATCAGCAAACACAAAGGTTGGCGAAGACGTACATTCCGGTAGGTAGGTCGTCCAACTTATAATCACCATTTGTTTCCGATTACTCAAAAAACGTTCTATCTAACATATTATCTCTGTACTAAACCCATAACTTCGGAGTTTATTCAACAGTCGTCTGTGTGGAACTTTATCGAACTCTTTCATAAAGTCCATGTAAACTACATCCAATTCTTTACCATTATCTAAACCTTTAGTCCAGTCATCTATCATTTAAAGCAATTGAAGCACTATTGACCTCCCAGATAAAAATCCAAACTGCCTATCACTAAGTAACCTATTTTCTACACAATACCTATTTTCTACGTATTTATCTTTCCATAGTTTTACTGACTTACTGGTCTATAGTTTCCCAGATCTTATCGCCATTTTTTAAATAAAGCTGTTATATTTACCATTTTTCATGACTGGGGGACAGTTCCTTATTGAAGAAAGTTATTGAAAAAAAATTGTCAACGGTTTATATATGGAATTTGCTAATTCTTTAACAATCTAGAACGTACCTTATCAGGATCCTGAGATTTACTTGGATCTAACTTGAATAGTTCCATTTTAACAGTTTCTTCAGCCATATCACTATCTAGAAATTCTCTATTAAGACGCCTTGTTTCGAGTAAAGGTATTTCTCCAATACGTTCTGCTGTTTGAAGATGTTCTGTGTGGCATGAATTGTTCATTTGGAAATATTGAAATTACTATTTGAGTCCTAATTATTTGAAGAGTCCAGTGTATTTTTGACTGATTGATAAGTCGTATAGGTTTTTGTGTCTTGTTTATTTGGAGTTTGCGGTCTTGGCAGCCCTCAACTTTACATATTTTCTTGTCTAAGTGGGCCTCTTACTTAGTACTAGAATTTCTTCGACGTGTCTTGGCTTTTTGCCTTTCCCAGTCTCGTACACTTAGAGACCACATCCTCATCTATAAAATCTCTGAAGCGTCGAAAACCACGACATTATCTTCTCTTGATTTTCGATCATTGATCTTATTTAAATTTTTTAATGCGCTTGTTTGCTCCTGTGGGTTTGCTCTCTTATGCACTACTGTTGTCCATGAAGGCCCCTTCACCTCATCACTAACTTTAAGGTTTTATTTCATTTACAAATACTTTGGAAGGCAACAACATTGCTATGGTCAAGTTGGCTACTTTTGAAAACGTCATGACATGACATCAATATGAAGCTTTATGAAATAATGAAATATTTTTGAAAAAGAAGTAGAGAAATTGAATGTTTTAAATGTTCCAAATTTATCAATCAATCAAGGATTCTGTTACGCAGACTTTGGTGACGTCATATTGAATTAACTGATATGACTCTTTTCTCAATCTGAAAGACTTATTTTGGGGCGATGAGT
Organism: Crassadoma gigantea; assembly: GCA_032360845.1. Taxonomy (NCBI): domain Eukaryota; kingdom Metazoa; phylum Mollusca; class Bivalvia; order Pectinida; family Pectinidae; genus Crassadoma; species Crassadoma gigantea. The sequence goes on from JAULCA010016234.1 coordinate 6,913, forward strand.
AAATTGGAACTAGAATTTGATAAAACCAACTCCCCCATTGTGTTAATTGAGTGACAGAGATATTTTAACCTTTGTACCCTAAAACCAATAGGTCTTTATATAGCTACTGATGTCTCTGAGGACACGTTAATTACAGTACATCTTCTTATACTCTGTTAACGTAGATATTTATAAGTAAAACGAACGTCTACAGTTTCAAACAGAGCAGGTGTGAGAAAATCAGAAGTATAATGTTATCACGTATAGTTTGTCATGTGTGTCATTCGAAAGCATGTTCATATTTCTTACAAATTGTATCAGGTGATGTAATAAAGAATAGGCATTTTTATGTATCATATTTCTGGCTCTCCCATTAACACAACGACGGACATATATCGAAAAGGTTAACTACGTTACATGTAGACTATACCGTCGTAAGTCTCGTTCAACCAGACGGCTGATCACTTCTAATTCAACAAGAGTACACTATTGACGAGACTATACCGTCGCTAGTCTCGTTCGACCAGACGTCTCATCACTTCTAATTCAACAAGAGTAGACTAATGACGATGCTATACCTTCGTTAGGCACGTCCGACCAGACGACTAATCACTGCGCATGCTAATTCAACAAGAGTAGACTTATGACGAGACTAGACCGTCGTCAGTCTCGTTCAACCAGACGCCTAATCACTAACAATTCAACTAGAATAGACTAATGACGAGATTTTATTGTCGCTATTCTCGTTCAAATAGACGTATAATCACTTATAATTCAACTAGAGTAGACTAATGACGAGGCTATACCGTCGTTAGTCTCGTTCAAATAGACGTCTAATCACTTCTAATTCAACTAGAGTAGACTTATGACGAGACTATACCGTCGTTAGTCTCGTTCAACCAGACGCTTAATCACTTCTAATTCAACAAGCGTAGACTTATGACGAGGCTATACCGTCGTTAGACACGTTCGACCAGACGCCTTATTACTGCTTATTCAACTAGAGTAGACTAATGACGAGACTATACCGTCGCTAGTCTCGTTCGACCCGACGTCTAATCACTTCTAATTCAACAAGAGTTTGGTTGAACGAGACTTTACCGTTGTCCGCATTCCCATTTCGACTTATTTATAAACTTGAAACTCGACTTGCGTTCCACTAATAGATGCCATTATTGATGAATGTTCAATTATTGTCTTATTTGTCTAAAGTAAGCAGTGTGTTTTTAAATAAGTCTTCTGAACTCATCGCTCCTTCAAATAATAACAAGTATATATCACAATATGAATACGTTGATACTGTCGTTGTCTTCATCCCCAGTAGATTTAATTACTATTTTGAAAAATAATCCTACGAGCCACTCATAGGTAATGGTATTTTATCTATTGTTCAAATAGAGTCAGCAAAGTGGCTTGTTACAAAAACCCACGTGCTTAACGTAATTCGGTCGTAATATTAAATTGTTCGTTGCATGTAAATCTATTTTGGTATTGCGTTAAGATTTAAACAAACACATGTCAGATTCGGAGGTCGATGGTTCTCCACACCGTGTCACTGATCAAACACGCTTTCCTAGCAACCATCTCCAGTTATGACATTGTTAAGAAGACGTGTTTACGAAATAGTTGAAATTAACCAATACCCACCATATTGATTCTCGTAAGAGATTTTATCTTGTTTGTTTTCAGGAAATAACACTGCGATAAGCTAAAACTGTGATTTAATCTTACTATAGGTTTATCATAAAATACACGGTGTTCAAATATGTACAGGTACACGTTTATTGTGATGAAATCCAATACGTATAGGGCCTCGTAAAGGTTTCCTCTCAATAAATGTCATTAGCAATGGATTTGCTACTATGATCGTGTGAAGGGTCACAGGATTGCAAGCATTGCCAGAACAAAGCGTATTTTACAAAGACAGCAGTAATTGCGATGAACAGAGTCGCTGCTATCTCTTTTCTTCAGGATTTGTTGTCTTTGGTTCGATATCCAAATACTGCAAAATTTATAAATTGCCTTCCTTCGAATTTTCAGTTTGGTATATTTGCTTAATGATAATGCACTAATGAAATAACAAGGATCTTCTATCAAGTACTTGCTATATCAATACTATTAGTTAGGACTCTGCAAATTAAAATATGTTTGACATAGATTATTATACACTTAACAAGACTCGTTATGTAACAGGTCCATGCGTAAGTGTGGCAACTGCCTGACCCCTATCAACTTCGTACCACAGCGGCAACTCATTTGTCTTACACTTCCTACTAAGGACTTCGCCACATCCAAGTAACAAGTGGACGAAATATTAATTTCTTCTCCCTATAGAAGATTTCAAATACGAAAAACGCGTTTATAAAAAACAAATTAATAAAATGATAAACGAAAAAATAATACAGGATCTTCAATACACATCACACAATCTTAATGTAGATTACAATATTTAGAACAATAAGCACAAGTCTACAATATAAATCATATGATATAAGGATCAAACTCAAGATTTCAGATGGAAAACCTTACAGCACAAATAATTTTGCACAACATTATTTGCGATGAAAAACAAAGCACATAGAAAATTTACAACATAAAACAAACAAAAAATCGTAATGAAAACTACAAAACCCAAAGTTAAGTATATAGAACAATACTGAAATATATCAAAGTTATCATCTACTTGATTTACATTATAAAAATTAATATGGTAAAACATAAGCTTTTGGGAAATAATCACACGTTATTATATATAGAACACCATTTCACATAATAAACCACATATGTTTGAAAGATATCAATATTAAATTTAACAATATCTTAATGAAAATTTTATATTTTCATAATACATGTATAATGCACATGTTTACCATATCAATTACAAGGCGTTCACACCATATTCGTCTACGTTATTCATAATGCTAAAGGTCAAGTTTATATCGATATTAACAAATGCCATTTGTCTATAAACGATGGATGTACCGAACTCAAACCTTTTAAAAGTTATATCTATTGGTGAAGAAGATCAGATAAACACCAGAATAACCAGCTTCAAAGTATGTTTTACTCCAGAAAACACTGTGAGAAACACATAGTTCAAGGGAACTCATTACAAAGTTAACAACATAATAATATTATACCTATATCTGTATCTTAATCGTACAAAACTAAACTGTGCTTGAGCTTTTTTAATTTTAAAACATTATCCAAGGTTGCATAGTGAATTTAGCACCAACATAAAAATAAATGGGACAATGATTTAAATGAAAGTACCGCATTAACCAGTACTTCCTATAGTCATAGTAGGCAGATAAACTCGTAGTGATTATGCGCTGTCAGGGAGTGTAATTGTGTTCATGAATGGCCGCTGATCATGTCGGGCAAATGTGCTCTGTGTTAAATGTGTCGAGCTATCTTTATAGCTTTGACAATATCTACAAGTCAAGTCAAGTCAATATTATCTCTATATTGACGCCTGCGTGAAAATTCTGTACCAGGGAGGTTTGTAGTAGGTGGTTTGGCATTGTGTTAAAAGGAAACACGACTCTACTGCGTTTTACCTGAAATTTACTTCAAAATCTTGTAATCATAAGGAAAATAATCCTGAATTTTTCAAAGATTTTGATATAACAACATTGCAAAATTAAGTAAAAAAAAACAACAACAAAGAATAACGACATTGGTCAAAAGACGTTGTACATTGTTTCTGTAACGACGCCACTTCTACAATGAATTTGACTGTCATGTTACTTAACACTTCCGCTTAATCGGTCAGTGAAATAGCATTATTTCAGGATCGAAAATGTACACAAATGTGTCAAATGTCAGAAACAAAAAAAGTCAACTTTAGGGAATATAAGAGGCCAAATGGGCCTGAATCGTTCACCTGTTCTGCAGTTACGATTAAGACATTGTCAGATCATTGCCATTGGCAATTTCTGCATAATTGAAAGCCTATTTCCCAAGTACGTAATTGTAAAAAGTACCATGACTCCAGGGTTATTGGTCATTGAAAAGAACTTGTTAAAAGATTGTGACTTTATATAGATAGTATATCCCAGAAACCCTGAAAAAACATAAAGTCAATTATTTGAACAAACATAATAGCCTTTCATCCCAGCATGCTGCAGGCCAAATATTAGTACCCTTGGCCTTGCGGTTATTAAGAAGAAGTTGTTTCAACATTTTAACATATTTCACACCTGTGACCTTAAATGTGGGTCAAGATCATTCATTTAAACAAACTTGGTACCACTTTATCCCAGCATGCTACAGGCTTGTGATGATCCTTTTGGTAATTAAGAAAAAATCTTTTGAAGATTTTAAGACATTTGACCCCAGTGACCTTGAAAATCGGTCAAGGTTATTCATTTGAACAAACATGGTAGCCCTTCATCCCAGCATGCTACAGGCCCAATATCAGTGTCATGGGAGTTTTTGTTATAAAGAAGAAGCTAATTAAAGATTTTAACACATTTGACGCCTGTTACCTTGAAAGTGGGTCCAGGTCATTCAGTTAAACAAAGTCTGTAAAACGTAAAGTACACAGATACCTCCTATACTCAAACGCATCAGGTAAAACGTCAAGTACACAGATACCTCCTGTAACCAAACGCATCAGGTTAAACGTCAAGTACATAACGATATCAGGTACACAAAGAGTCAGCACATTAGGATAAAATCAAAAGTCAACAACGATAAAATGACAATGTGACTCGAGTAGACAGGAAATGAAATGACATTAGGAACTCACACTTACACAGGAGAAGAAACTAGGTACTCCGGACAAATAACTCGAGTACACAAAACCAGAAATGGCATGAGGATCTCAGAGACACGAAGAAATGTCATTAGGAACTCGCAAAATTCAGGAGGAACTAGATAACCAAGACAGGGATTTTTTTTCCTTCCTGAGTACGTTGAGAGATATACTGTCGTATATAAAATAAAGAGTATGTAGATAGTTCACAGTGATCAAGGACATTGCGAACAGGTATCCTATCTTGGGCACAGATTGAAATTTAGTCCTACTTGGGATAGGTTATTGATTGAAGCTTCCCTTAGAGCGGAAATTGGAGAATAGACAGCAAAGTAGAGCAACACTTATGAGCATAAAAGAAAACATCGGCCTTAGTTTTGCACAAAGAAATAGTATGTATCACACTGAGAGAAACCTTCATCTCTGTAACCTAAGTGTTGTAAGCTTATCCATCAGTAGTGTGCAATAACGGAAGTTATGATTTTGGTGAAATATCTTCAGTACCTTATTAACTGCCTCATGTAAATACCGTTGTTGGTGTAACTATAAACAAAGAGAAAGTTATTTTTTGTATTTTTTTTTTTTTTTTTATATTTTTGAAGACTTTTTTTCAATACAACACGTGAGCATACGAATACACAGATAACATTTCATCATCATCATCAAAAAATTCGAATCGCCACGCCTATTGTGCCTGGTAATAGCTGAAAAATAAGATATCCTTGTTTATAAAGTTGCAAGTCGAGATCGAGAAAAGAGGCTGGTTACGAAAAGGCTGCTCTGGACTTCTTTTCAAGTTCAGAAGGGTATAAACGAACGACTTCGTTAAAATAAATTGTGCCGTTTAGAGATTAAAATGCAATTTGAGCCATAAAAAATCCTGTTTTTGATTGAATTGTATACATCATGTTTATAATATAGGTATAATATCTAAATAAATTTATGACAAAAACTTTACATAAAGCCTTAAATTTTGAAAGTCATTTTCCATGAATCATCGTAACTAAAGTGAAATCTTAAACTTTGCATTCAAGCATATGGTGACGACTGAATTAATATATCTCGGTCGGTCATTGGATATATCACTCGGTGTACTCCACGCCCTACAACCATACATTGGTGAACACTCCTGATCTCACGGCAGATTGTTTAGTACGGTCATCATTCTAATCAATCATAAAATGACATCCGAAACTCCAGTCACCTGAGTGTCACGCGCATCTTTTTGACACTTCTACAAAAACCCTTGCTATAATCGCTACACGTGACTGAGGCTTTGTTGCGTTCTTTTTTATTTTTTGAATATATATTTTCCATGCGTTTAAGTGAAATTGTTCAATGTCGTTGCAGCAGGTGACGATTTGGATGTAGGATGTGATAAGTAGAGTTACTGCTGCAAGATCCACTTATATATATATAACAACTAAGTAATAGTATTTATGTCATTTTATTGGGTTGATTTTTTCATACTTCTTATCTTATCGCTTAGTTATCTTACTTATATCAGTAAAGTAATGTTTACATCATCAATGCTTAGTTGGTTATGTCTTGTTTCAAATATTACGACTTGTTTGAAAGTTGTCGTCTGCTGACGGTCAACAATGTTCACCCAAAGGTGATTGATGAGTTTTATTGTAACCATCATTCTAATCCTTTGTGTGAAGTTAGGGTCTTGATTATATTCATAAGTGCATATTATGAATTCATTTTCATTCTACCAACTCCCACATTGAAGACAGGACACTATTTCTTGTTTACCTTTATTTTGTTGGTAGGTGTTGTCAATGAAGCTAAAGATCTTACCCTTCTGAGCACTGGTCTCATTCTACATAAACTAATGTAGACCTTCCCCATATATATTACCATATTCTCATCGATGTTGAGCTCGAATAATAATGGTTTGTTTTATTCAAATACATGTACGTCCGTATTCGCTTAATTTATCAAGTATCAATGTCTAAATTGCTTATGAAATAAGAAGAAATATTACCGTTTTCTGCTGTAACCATATTTCCAAACTGCACACGTACCAGAAAAGCTAGACAATTGACCAACCTTTCTCCAGAGAATAAAACAGCAATGCTTACTTACTTATTAACAGTAATAAATCCAAATGGAAATTAAATATAGGTATTAATTGAATCAGTCATAATAAAAATATCTATATTGGTCTTTATTTTCATAGATAGTTTCGTCATATTTTTTTCGTTTTTTTATTCAGGGTCCTAAAGAATGCATAAAGTATAGATACTAACATTGCGTCACGCTGGGGTCGGCTCTCTAATTATATCTGATCACTAGTTAAATTACCTTGGTGTAGGTAGACTATATAACTCATCTATAGGACAGCTGTACCTATTATACCACCGGTAGATAATTTATTGAAGAGTAATGAGAGGAACACAATGTTCCTAATGAAGCACATCCTACACAGTAATCAATACTACATCCAATTAAATCTCCTCTGTTAAAGGGTATACGCACTATCCCTGTGTTACATTTCTATAATGAACATTTACACAATAGAACTTATATTTCCTGATTCAATCATAGTGTAAATCTGTGTTAGCTAGGCATTCCGATACACACACAGAGGTGACTGCACCTTAAACACTGTGTATTAGAAACATTTATGGCAGTAATTACTCTCCATCGTACAGCTGTTTTGTCCTTCTAGGTCTCATTGGTGATGCTAGGGGCCAAAACGTTGAAAATCAAATTTGGTCCAACATACTGTTGAACAGAAGAAGAGATGCATCAAAATCCTTCCAAGTATAAATTTTGAAATTGAAAATTAAAACTGTGGCTTTCAAGGTTACGAAAAACCTCAGGCACTACCAAATCTATAATTAGAAACAAAAGAAAAAAATTGCCAAATCCCAAAACATCTAGAATAATGATATAGCCGTTATTTAAAGTGTTACATATTTAGCATGGATTTAAGTTTAAATATGGCTTTCCAATCTTATCTATTCACAGTACACGTTTTTTTCATTATTATTGCTCTAAACGTTCCACTACAAAAGCAGTAAATGTAATTGAGAATTGTCAGCTATATTAAGAAATAATACTGCTAGCTGTACCCAGTTCTGTATGACAGTTAATACCACATGGGGTAGACACCTTGATGTAGACTTAACGTAAAGTAATATAGATAACCTAATGTTCATAGAAAGTTATCATAGGTTTCGCCCTGTGCTTAGAATGGCTATGGCAAATAACTTAATCCTCATTAAGAATGGAAACGAACAGAAATAACTCCATAAATCTGTTTATAGTCTGAGAGTGATCTCAGACACCTTCATATTGATACTGTTTACGATTTACTGTTGTTTCGAATCTGTTCAGAAGACCATATACAGAGGTATTTTCCTTATTTTATATCCTTTCTGTAAAACTCATCGTATCAGATAAATAGATAAAACGTCGGTAGACGTACAGTAGCGGATTAGAATGGCGCACAGCCTCGCTGTCAATCCGGAAGTCATTAGGATGGGATACCCATTACAATGTTACTCATTCCGGCATGTTTTAATGCTGTAAAATGTTTGTGTTTCACGTATTCGATTATGCTTAAAAGTGTTTATTGTGATCAACACGAATACCTCGGTCCGTTCTTAAGGAGTGGAACTTCACTTAGATTTGCCAAAAATGTACGAGGCAGATTTCCCTGATAAAAATAACCATGTTTGGTCTTTTATTCTTCTTTTTGGGGATCGGAGTCGCTCTTGTGTCATCGTTTTAGTCTGTTATTGTTTACATTTCGGTATTCTCTTTGTTTTAGTTATCAAATACACTGAACATATGATACATAAAAAACAACGAGGCAATACACAAAGCATTTTTTGCAATATGAGATAAACAACATTACATAAATAGATATACTATACACGTAATGCGACTGCGTAAAGATTGTTGCTAGACAGAAATCAGATAACACTAAACGATTTTTAACAAACCAGTATATATCAATGAGAAGCCTTTTCACAACTACATCTTACAATTAAAGCCATGAGACGTCCTGTATAAAGGCTATTATTTTGTAATTGTTCAAATTCGTTATCAATAAACATGAAATGAATGACCTGGTGCACCAGCAATCATATGGTACACTGATAATATATGTGTATTAACTGCTGACATATGACCCCGGGATAACCACGGGATCACACTATGAGTTATCACTAGTCACCAGCTGTATCATTAATGTATCAGCCCTATATATATACTACAATTTAGTCGGCTAGTCCGTCTGTACCGAAATATAATGTTGTCTAGTTGTGGTGTGTATCAATCTGTAACTAGATATACTTAAATCTGGTTATAGTGTAGATCAATAGGTTTCTCGTGACGATATAATCTTGCAGTAAAATGTATGAAAGTGTATCTAGTTAAACTGTAATCTAGCTGTTAAGTACATAAATATGTATTAAATGATACTTTAACGAAGGTGTGATATATACCAATATATATTTATATTTATGTCTATAATTTAGTTGTGATATATATTTATATGTATTTAATATTCTGTAATCTTGTTGTGAAGTTTATAAATAGGTATATATAAATATACGTATCTATTGCAGTGTACAATCATGAAAATTTGCTTTGAGGTAAATATTGTGATGAACTCATATTTTTAAGGTAAATATTGTGATGTACATATGTTTTAAGATAAATATTGTGATTTACGTATGTTTTAAGGTAAAAAATTGTAATGTACTTGTGTTTTAACGTAAATATAGTGATGACGTGTGCTTAAAGGTAAATATTGTGATGTAAAAAACGTGCAGAAATATATATATTTTTTCTTACATATTGTTTAAGAATGACCTTTTTCAATCCCGTGACTGCATATTAGGTTCATTTTTTAATATTCATCAACAATATCACTGATATTAAATTTCGCCTTTCTATGTCATAAAACCGATGAAGCAGTTTAAGCACTAAAAGCTTTATCTGGATAACATCAGTGTGGATGGAGAATCGTTTTTCCGTCAACACTTTATGTCACTTCAGCTTTATCGTCTGAATTTCCTGCCATAATTTCTCATTATACTATAGAACATCTATCTCGTGAAGAAAAGTTTTTTTTAGCTTGACAGACTTTGACATTTTAATAATTATTGATTGCACACGCTAAAATCTAAAGTGTAGAGTGAAGCTAAAAAACATTTTATTGTGCAATATCCGTTGTATTCATTAAAACATAGTTAACTATCTATTTAAGACGTATTTAATCGTATGTTTGACGCTTTTTCAAGTACTTATTCATCTTTGCTGAACTGAAGTGCATGATACCCTAAATGTAAGAAGAAAACATATTTTAATGCGTCAATAAATAAGATCTAAAATAGAAATCAGAGACGAAAATGCATAAGATCTGTAAGACACTTCTTCAAATGGAAAGCGATCATACTGTCCATTGTTCGAGAAGTTTATGCAAAACACGTAGTTAACCTCGTTTTATCTCCCTTCCAACCCGGAAGAATATGCAAGTCACTATATTTGGCCATCGTTTATATTATGACGTTATAGATAACAAAACTCAGTCATACCCAAAAAAACAAAAAGGTCACCATGTTTGGTCATGGTAAATATTATGGCATCATAGATAAAAATTAAACCCTGATTGTGACTGAAGATTATGTGTTTAATATAACCACAGTTAGTTTATCTGTCCACTGTTTTTATAAAACGAAGAAAACAACATTTATATTCAATACAATGCGTGTATATATTGCTAGTTAGAGATTATCAATCAACATCCTCTCTCGCTTTGGAAAAATAAAAAAGAATGATCAACAAAACTGAATACATGTGGTAATGAACCAAAACCTTAAATGATCCATTTTTTTATCTTCATTTACTCGTATATGCTTCAGAGGGGTCCACTGGACAGTAAACCGAGGTTTGATAATAACTGACTGTACAGAGGACTGTCAGAAAGATAAAATTGTCAATCATCGAGGCATTGACTCGGTAAAGGAGGCCAAATCCATCGGTCACGGGGTGTCCTGAGTCAGGGATTGTGTGGTGCTTGACCACCCGTCTCGACACTTCATGTTCCATAAAACCTTGTTGACCGATCAAATCACACTCGCATAAAATAGGATTGAGGAGGTTAGATATCCTTTCTGTGGAGGCGTATTACATTATTTCTTATACCGAGTAGGATTAACCACTAGGTGAGCTAAAAAGATTTCCCACCAACACAGAATTTCTTACCGAGGTGAGAGAAGTATTAAGAGAAGCAATGTTGTCATTTCATTATTCCGAGGTCAATTTTGGATGGTTGGGATATGTGTATATTTATAAACACCCTTGACACACAGTCAATTTCACACATTTTTTGCATTTTATTCATATTATTTGATTTTCTTGCACTACCAGTCTTTGAACACCGAAAAGTCTTTAAGATGAGAAAGGAAATGATCTCCCTTTGGAGCATGAGTATGCCTCTGTAATAAAAGGGTTTATATTTATCTGTCATGTTTCTCACGTGGTAATCGTGACACGGTTTCTACCTCAGGTGAAAACTGAAATTAGTTTAAGAATTGTGCTGGATGAGAAGTTGTGGGTAAACAATAGGTCGCAATTCAATTCTGGTACACAAACAGATAATGACGTTAGAAAGTCGCTGCAACAAGAAGTCTGAGTTTACCAGGAGAGGCACTAGAACAGTTTTTCAACAAGTATTGATAAAATGAATAAGTGTATCATTATCAGTTTGCTCAGAAACACAGCTGCATTGATTTCCTTATCGCTAAAATGACCCCGATTGTGATTCGGGTATTCAAGTACCAGAAGTTGGTTCGTCATTTGATGATATGGCACGTGTGTAATATAATCAGAATGGAAAACTAGTACATATAAGTGTCTTAAATGATCTACGTCACAAGCAAGAAATGAAAAAAAAATGTATAAAATGTAAGAACATGGTCAGTCTTTGTTGTCTGAATTGTATTTCGATAGTGTAAGAATGATACCATACTTTTTACATACTTTTCAGATTTGTTTTCTATTTCTTCTTCTGACTGATTTCTAGACACTGTTACTTACAGTTAAGGCGTAAGAATTGTACTTGCTGCCCCCATTGATTGATCGTAAGAGGCGACTAAGTATGGGACTTTATCTTTTTTCTCTTCTTTCTAACTTTTTTCTTCCTAATGTCTCCCTTGAAAATGCCTCACTTTTGGCCATAAGTTGAGCGTTCGCCCGTGTGAGGAAGGCTTTGGGTTCTGTCCCCTGGCCGAGACATACC
>JAULCA010016567.1:3218-14046 GCA_032360845.1 Crassadoma gigantea
AGTTCTATAACAAATGTTTGTTAAACGCCTGGTATCATATTAAGTCTGTATCAAAATGCATCAGTAGTGAACTTTGGTACAAAACATGTTCAGTATTACAATACTTTGTGAAGACATATATAGTTGGTAATTATATGTGTTAAGATGGTATTACACAATATCAAGAGTACACGTTGGTATAACACAATATCTACATTAAAGCAGAGAAATTTCATGTAAAGTCTGTATGAGACAATATCAGTATAAGACAATGTCAGTATAAGGTAATGTCGGTATAAGACAATGTCAGTAAAATACATAGTCGGTATAAGACAATGTCAGTATTAGACATATAAGACAATGTCAATATAAGACATATAAGACAATGTCAGTATAAGACAATGTCAGTATAAAACAAAGTTTGTACAACAGAATGTCAGTATAAGTCAATGTCAGTATTAGACAATGTCAGTATAAGACAATGTCAGTAAAAGACATAGTCAGTATAAGACAATGTTGGTACAACAGAATGTCAGTATAAGTCAATGTAAGTATTAGACAATGTCAGTATAACACAATGTCAGTAAAAGACATAGTCAGTATAACACAATGTCGGTACAACACATTGTCGGTATAAGTCAATCTCAGTATTAGACAATGTCAGTATAAGTCAATGTCAGTATTAGACAATGCCAGTATGACATAATGTCAGTACAACAGAATGTCAGTATTAGACAATGTCTGTATTAGACAATGTCTGTATTAGACAATGTCTGTATCAGACAATGTCAGTATAAGACAATGCCAATATAAGACAATGTTGGTATAACAGAATGTCAGTATAACACAATGTCTAGATATGAAATAAGACAAGTTGAACACACACCAAGTTACTTCATCCACAACACGCACTGACCACTACCTAACAAATGCCGTAAAAAAAGCTCCGATGACGCGAAGACGAAGACACACAGTATAAAAGCTTAATTAGAAGGTGGTAATTGAAGGAGGAATGTACGATGGCAATGTGGAGCAGTTGACCAATTATTTTGACAAGTTTGGATAAAAGGATATAAACGTGGGCATACAATCCAACCCTATTGTGCCTAAATGTATTGTTATGTTCCCGGTACACTCCCTTTAGGTTTAGATCTGATGCAAACTTGCTCAGAATTTTATTCTTTACACCATCAGAGGAGAAATGATCCTACTCCCATCTGTTGATCTCTTAGTTAATAATCCATAAAAAAACAAATCATATTCCATTTATTAAAAAAAAGCACACCAAAATACACTAACATATGAATGTATAATTAGAAATGTTGGTGACTTTTTAACAGTGCTCTGTACAAAAAAAGAAAATCACGAACAATTCTTGGCAAGCTGTAAATTGACAATGTAATACAGGGAACTACCAACACATTTTAAGCCACAAGGCTATTCATGTAAAAGATTGCCATTATGTACAATGAGGCTTGACTGTACACCCACTTTTAAAACAAAATGTCGCCATTAGCACTTCATATACCTGCTATGATATACAAAATGTACTACCAATACATGTCACACATTGAGCCCAGAGTTTTAAAAGTTCAATCAACTTAATCTCCAGTTCATGTAAATTTTAGAATTAACATTTCTCTAAAAATTGTTAGCACAATGTATTTATAAACAATTCGACTTTATTCAGTGAATCATTTTCAGATGGTCATTTCAGATTATGTCATTTTAAATTATGATAAAGGGACTTTTTAGTAAAGATTCAAATTTTTTTTTTTAATTACATTTACTACATAGGCTTTCATTTTAATCATAAATTAGACTTTGAACAAAAATGCATTTCATAAATATAAACTTTTCAAAAAAATATTCAAATTAAAAATCCAAATCCAGCATGTACATTGTAGATGGATTTAATTCTGATCTCTGGAGCACAATTCAAGAGACAACTAAATCACAGAAATTTCTAAAAAATATTATTTCGAAAAGTTGCTTTAATAATACCAAGCTAAAAATATATATAACTGGGCCCTGCTGTGCAGACAATCAACCTCTAGCCCACTTAATCAAGGTTCTTGATTTCTGAGATTATGAACGAAATATACAACAGATTTTTCATAATTGTTGTATCACTTAATTGCCATTTTTAAGTCATCCTTTAAAATGTCAGGAAAGTTATTAATAACTTTATAAGAAAATATTATGATATACAAAAATCATGTATGTGTATATTTTAATCTAAATATCAATTTCCTGCAGCTTTAATACTATTAACATAGCATGCTTGTTTTCACCAGTCATAGATAAATAGTTTGTTTCAAAACCTATTTTTATTTTTGTCATTTTACGGGATGACTGATTGCATGAAATAAAGCAAAGAATTTTGAAATATTTTCTTCACAATATCAAAAATCAAAAAATTTAATTAAGTGAAACAGCCTTGTAACTATGTTATTCCATAGTGTACTTCACTACCAAAAACATGAAATCATTAAAAATCTTTTAAGCATAATCATAATCCTACACCTATATGTATGCATTTATATTCTGTTCAGCCGTTTCTATTGGTCTACAAAAATTTGTCAAGAAAAAAAAATTCTGTTAAGATAAGACAATTATGAATGAATTTCATTGTTTCCTGTTTACGTCGTTGCTGAAAATAACTGCACCACCTAGTGGTCAAAGTGAGGAAGAGGGGCAGATAACTGGTGTTGTACAGATATATATATATATCAGAGAAGATTCATTATATAAAATTTGTGTCACATTAGATGAGCGCACATAACCTCTTCTTCTTTCTTGGATGTTTGCCTTTTTTGTCTTTCTGTAAAAAGAAGAGAACAAAACGCAATATAGTTACTGCAAGTATGAGATTACCTCCCCTTAGACCATATCTGACTTCACACATGTAAACATGATACAACGAGGAACATTCTCATCTCATATTTCTTTTTAAAAAACAAACTTGATGAAACTACAGCAAATTTCGCTATCGTTCTTTATAAGAAAATCCAAAACAAGAGAAACTCAAGATTCATATTTGTTCAATGAAGAAATAGTGTCCTCTAAATATGCATGTGTCCTCTAAATATGCATGTGTACGCAGCACATCTTTTGTGGGTGATGCTTTAACCCTTCAAGTTTCATCAGCACATGTTTGATAGTCTTAGAAACATCAACCTTCCAAATACAGTTTAATGAAAGATAATTATTTTTTACCTAGAGGCTAGATTAAAAAAGACAAATAGATGTTTGTATTTTACGTAAGGAAAAGGGTACCATTGCAACAGATATAGTCAGGAAGAAGAGTTCTGAGAATTTTTTTGACTTGGAGTATTCCTTCTTTTATATATGCAATAAATCAACCAAAGTATTTTTCCTGTTTCAGAGTAATTTCCCCTGCCAAGTTTTCCAGAGTCATACTTGTGGCAAATAAATCAGACGTTTGCTTTGGTGCTGTTCATTTATAATTTCAGGACACCAACATTGGTAAAATGTAGGATTTCCAATGTAAATGTGAAGGTCCTATTCAAATCCTGCAATTTCTTTTGTGTTCTTTTTATTTTTCAAATTCAAATTTCAAACACAACAAATTCTTTAAAATGCATTGAAACATTTAATTTTGATGTATAGCTTCTTTAGAAAAAGACTTTTAACAAATATTTCACAAGTGACAATAATCAGAATTTATTTTAACTTGTTTTACCCCTTACATTGATTTTACGTTTCAGTGAAAAGAAGGTGGTTACTTACATATAGCCTGATTTCGCGTACTAGAGAGTAGAATGCGTCGTCGACACCCTGCCGTGTCTTGGCAGAGGTGCGTACATAGGGGATGTTGTAACTGTTAGCCAGCGCCTTGGCATCCTTGTCCTCCACCATGTGCTGTTCCTGTAAGTCCATTTTATTTCCCACCACTGCAATGAGAAACAGAATCTCTAACTCTGAATTTGGCATATAAAATTCCAGGTTATTTGTCTTTTAACAAAATCTTTTATTTGTCAATAAGAAAAAATTGAATGTCTAGGTCAAGTATCCAGTAACACTTGGTCAGGGAAGGACAGCTGTAGTTAAATGTTAAATTATCGTAGATGTTTCTCATAAGTCATCCTCCATATTTCAGGAGTTTCGCTCAATTACAATTAGTTCTCTACACCTCTGGAATGTGCATGACAAAGTCGAAGGCTCAGTGTGTACCACCTTTGTGGGCAAGACAAGAAGTCAAGTAGAATAGTATTTTCAAATAGCTAGTTGTGTACTTTCAATTTTACTAAATATTCCAGAGGTGCAGAAAGCATTTACAATGTGGTGTACAAAGTCAGAAAAACAACAGTTTTGTAAATATAAAGGCAAATTTAATGCTTCATTTTCTCTGTATATTAATTTCAAATGCATCACTCTCGTATCTTAATCTATCACATTGACAGGGGGTTTAATTTGTAGCCAGTAGCTTGCAAAAATACCCTCCTACAGATATTTACCAGCCATAAATGAAAATACTGAAATAAACTGCCTACTAGTTGTGGAATACACACAACTTTGAAATCTTATTGAAACCCCTGCTTTGGCCTGTAGCAGCAATATGAAATAGGTTCACAATATACAAGATACTTACAAACCATAGGTACTTCCTCAGCGTCTTTTACTCGCTTAATCTGTAACGATAGGATAGAAGATTATTTTTCATTGTTAAAGCACAGAACAAGGCCTCTCACTTATTTAAATTTTTTCATTGATCAGTATTATGCTTAATAGAAATTTTACAGTGCATACCCACATACCCCCAAAGAAATTTTTACTGACCCCCTATAGTCTCATAGGGGGTCATCAGGTGACCCGATTTTTAACCAATCAGGTGCGACAATTCTGTCCGAGGTATGATAAATTACAACGGCTATACCTCAAACACACATATTTTTATCTGTGGCCTAAGGTTTTCTCCCCTATGTTTGAAACTTGCAATCAAGACACTAAGAGTCCCAAAATTGTGTTCTTTATAAGTTTCAGTTTCTAGAGATGGGAAACCAGTTTACATTGGTAAGTCAACATGCAAATAAGAAATTTACAGAAGGAGGCTTACATTTTTTTCAAGCTAATTTTTTATTTCTGGAAGCAGCAGCATTCGTTTCCCATGCAATCTAATGCAGTAATTCATTGCAAAGAACTGAACTATGCATTTAACACTAGTTTTGATATCTACCCCCACTCATCAGCGTAATAGGGATCAGGGTCAAAAACCTTTTTCCTGTGTATTTTAATATTTTCAGTCCAGATTTTTCCCCCCATAAGCAATTTCAAAGGTTATCAAATTTAAGTATGGTCCGTTTATGGATGATCCCTGGAAACACAGACATTTATTTTTTGGCCTAAGATCTTACCTGCTCTTTGTAGGTGTTGATATCTTCAAATGATTTGAGGTTGTTTACAGCGAATACACAGAGGAAGCCCTCACCCGTCCTCATGTACTGGTCTCTCATAGCACTGTTGTAACACAGAAACAGATGGTCATCACGCATGTTCACATAGAAACAGACAGTGATCACACATGTTTACATAGAAACAGACGGTCATCACGCATGTTCACATAGAAACAGACGGTGATCACACATGTTAACATAGAGACGGTCATCACACATGTTTACATAGAAACAGACGATCATCACGTATGTTCACATAAAAACAGCAGAACATTCTTTTATCAAAGATGTTTAAAGAATATTTCAGATATGTATATAGAGGGTATCCATGTAACAACAGATTAAAGATACATTGAGGAAGGTCCAGATCTACGTCGCTTTTGTTTATCGTGATCCAATGGGTTGATATGAAATAAGGTCGGACCCAGTAATCTGATGCTGCTTTCAGGCGAGCCTTGACAAAGACTTGCAAGGCCTGCATAAACATTTGCAGATTTGCAAGTCTGCCAGGATTTATACAAGAAAACGTCACATTTAAAATATGACAAACCCGTTGTTCCGAATAATTGGACAGGCCCCTAAGACTGACTGCACGGAATGATTGGTGAACGGAGAACAACTATATAAATTGATTGACGCCAGACAGACAGCACTAGTACTGAACAGGATACAAGACTGACTGCACTGATCATGAGCAGTGAAGATAGGACCAAATGCTCTGATTGGAGGACACTAGCTTTAAACTGACCACACATAGTCGTGGACATCAGACTGACCAAACTGTTCTGTGGTCACAAGACTCAAGACTGACCTGTACTCCTCTTGACCAGCAGTATCCAGAATGTCCAGCAGACATGTTTCGTCGTCAATCACGACCTGTTTCCTGTACGAGTCCTCTGAGCAACAAAAAAAAGTTGAAGAAATCAAATTTTTGAATTACATGTAGCATTAGTTAGAAAATGCACTAAATGTACTATTTTTTTAAAACAGTGTACAGCTTTATACTGCCAAATTGTGCTTGTATAAGTGCCCTTAAAAATTCTATTTGATGTACATGTACCTTTATATATTACACGCATCACTTACATATACATAAGTGATGCTGTCTTGAGATATTTATGTACATATAAAATAGCTGATATTACAATTATTATAAGATCTGTTGTAAGTTTCAAGAAAACCAATGACTTACCTATAGTGGGATCATATTCTTCAACGAAGCTGAAAAGATACAAAAAACAAAGGAATTAAAGAGTGTAAAATTGTGATGACAACTGACCTCAACTGAAATAATTAAGTACCTGATTAAAATTAATTCTGAAGGTATTAATAAAGAACCCCATGCCAGGGGAGCTTTGGATTTGGTTCAGTAGTTAATCAAAACCTTTAAGACTTTATAGATAATGTGAATAGACACACACAGGTGACCAGCAACGGTAATATCAACACCTCTAGCTTTCAACTAGTACGATTCGTAAATATTACACATTATGCCATATATCATGAATAATCAGGCTGCTCCAGCTGTCAACCGCATGGCTACAATCAACACTGGGGTAATTGACAGGTCAATAGCATCATCAGGCATCACATACATCCTGCACTGTAGCTTATCCTATATACAGTTACCTCCCCTTAACATGTGTTAGGATATAACTCTAGCTGATTTTTACTTTAATTCAGAACACTGATGTTGAAAACATTTTGCATATTTTATATTCATTATTTTCATAAACATTCTGCAAGGTATGATTTTTTTGCAGAAATGTTTTACCAAAGACAATGTCATGCTGGGAAAAACCGTTTCCAACATGTAATTAATTAACAGTCTTCGGATACAATGATTTCCTGAGCGTCAAACTAGATATAAAGACTGTCATATATACATATAATGCATCAGAAAACTCGTATAATCACAAGAATTTCGAATAAGAATCACAGTAAAATGAAAAATATTGCAGTCTCAAAATGACAGATATGCATGATCAGTTTATAAGGGTGGCCCACCCGGGTGGTGCAGTGGATAACGCATGCACTCGGCTTTCAACAAGGTGTCCAGGGTTCGATACCCTGATCAGATGTGAAAAGATATATTGGGTCACCTGCCCGATCACATGAGTTTTCTCAAGGTATTGCAGTTTCCTCCCACATGATTATGCCTGGTGTTCTAACATCCACGCCAACAGGAGTGATATCAGTTAAAATTGTTTGTTTTATAATCTTTGCAAAATATGTGCATCACACATAACCTCAGGTTTGGTTTAGTATTGTTTAACATCCTATCAACAGCTATGGCCATTTAAGGACGGTATACTCAGCTACGATTTCATAAATGATGTTGTTGAAAAACATGGTAAAGTTTAAAATCTCCTGACTTTTACGCATCCATATACATACGCATGCTGTGCATTTGTACAGTTCCGTGTGTTTCTCATGTTATCCTATACAGTTCCCAAGTTTAAATTGCTGTCAGGTTTATATAATCACCATTGGTGTCACATGTATAAGTACCTGATCTACTACATATACACATGTTGCCTTACTGTCACACGATCTTCACAGTTAGGCCTGTGTTAATATAATTATATCATCAAGTGTGGAAAGGTTACAGGGCTCAGCTGGCTGATGAGAAAATCTGTTTTGGTTTATTGTTCAATGAGTATTCAATAAATGTTACAAATTTTTAAACTGACACAATTCAACTACACTGGACACTCAAGTACTATACTACTCTGTAAAGACCAGGCTGTAAGTTATATATAGCTGATGGTTTGGTCTGGTTTAGTATTGTGTGCAGATGCATGTGTGTTGTGTATGCGTGTGTGTTTTGGAAGGCTGCAATATGTTCGTGTTTGTATCCTTATGATAGCGCAGAACTGATGCCAACTTTAAAGTGTTTCCTCACTGAAACATATTACTGCCAGACACCCAGCAGGACATCCCACCCACCCGGTCACATTATACTGACAATGGGCGAACCAGTCGTCCGACTCCGAAACTGCTGAGTGTTAAGCAGGAGTTAAAAACTACCATTTTTCCTTATGGTTGTAGGCTTATGGTTGAATCTACATCCCGGTACCTGTCTAAGATATGAGTATGAACATCCTTTTACAAGAGTATGTTTATACAGTATATCAAAACTACCTTTCCCAAGAGATAATTGTAGATATGTTCGTGAGAGATTGTCTGAAGAAATTAGTATAATAGATTCATTTTTATGCGAAAGAGTATCTTGACAATATTGCAAGAAATCATCTGAAGATATTACCATGAGAGATAGCTATATATTTGTCAGAGATTATGTCACGTATATGTGAGATTAACATACAAATTATTTTGAGAAATTATCTTGATATTATCATGACATTATATAAAGATTATCATGAGATTATGTCAAGAGATTATTATGACCCGACATTATCTTGATAGCTATTACTGTTAACCTCTAGTCAGATCAACAAAATTTAACAAATATTGTCAATCGTGTTCACTTTACATTATACACTAATCAAGGGGATATCAAATATTAACTACGAGAGATTATATTATCGTTATAGATAGCCAAGTGATATTTATGAGATGGATTGTCACCACATCCCATTGCATTGCTAAAATCAGCAGCATTGTATCTGATGACTGATGGACACAGACTATGCAAAGAGTCACATACGTTGACAATCATCCTTGAAAGTTCTGCTAAAGCACCAGGAGAGCAGCTTCGTAAGCCCAAGATCGTGACAGTAGGCGTTGTCACGGACATTACTGGTCACTTAGCGGTCAATTACGGTAATACATTGCTTGGTAATGTCCAATCATCACACTGGCTGCAGCTGACCAATCCCCTGGACATATATATGCTGAGCTAAAGCTTCTAAGCCCCCTGGTCAATATAACTGTATATCTATATATAGTAGTAATTGGACGGTGCTGACCACCTCCAGCTCATTCCTCCTGAGTTCCATATATCACCACTGTGTGCTGACCATTGACCTTGATCACTCGTCAAGTTGTGTCACTAAACAATTTCACTTCAGTATATACAGTTCATACTTGCCAAGTCTCCTGATTTTGGAGGGAGACTCGCTATTTTAGACCCTAAAATTGAGTTTTTTCAAATAGTGAATTTGCTTAACTATTCCTATGTTATTTCATCTGACAGAAAAGCTCAAAAGATGCCATTTAAAAATGTTGTGTTTTCTCCTAGGGTGCACATACACTCATTTTATTTATGCTTTAATTCAGAGCATGTGTAATCTCCCCCATGGGAATTTCAAAAAGTTTGCAAGTATAGTCTAGTTGTGTCAACCTTGATGACATGGTTGGCTTATATATATATAAGCTTATATTTTAACATGTATAATTTTTATGATACATGCCTTGATCTTTCAAGCCAAACATTTTACATCAATTTTTTTTTGTGAAAATTATGTGAAAGAAGCTTAAGTATGACTTTGTTGTGCACATCACCCAACATTCTGAATTCTCATAACAAAAATTTCAATTCAAATTCATGTTCATGAAAATACTGCCAAGAACTTTGAGGTTATGATGGAAGATGACGGTACCGGTGTGAACAATTTTTACCTGATGTTATAATTAGAAGATTGAGCAATGAAGTAATGTCCAGGGGGTGAGTAGGGTAACCAAATATGTTTTCAAACTCCTAGCTATAGCAGGTTTATCAAATAAGTCGAGAGAAAAGTATTTACGCAAAAAAACATTATGACCAGTAGCATAAACTCCCTATTTTTAAATCAAGTGAAACAAGTCTTGGGATCAAATCCAAATGGTTGATGTAATTTTTCGTGAAAAAGGAATAAACTTCTTTGATGTAAAGTTTTTTGTGTCAAGTAAATGGGCAAAACAACTCCAAGCCTGAAGTTGGACATACATATGTATATATGCAACACAGAGCTGTGGGACTGTCTACCTTAATGTAAACCAGCATTTTGATACAACATGAACTAGATCCTAGCTTTTGTACTTAATAATTACAAAGTGGCACATCTATATCATTGCTGTTTCAGAATGATAGTGGGTAATGACATCAAAACCTGGTTATATAAAACAAGGGTGAGAAAGTTGGTAAAGAAAGTGAAAAAGAAAAAGAACTCTAACGAGGTTACCGGTAAGAGAGAGTGATTGAAATAGAGAAGGATTCATGAAATGTAGAACAAATCATCTGATAACATGTTATGTTGTGTGGGTGGTAGCTGGATACAGAGAAAGGATGGGTGTGTTTGGACCAACAGACATGGTCTGTTAGGAGGGGGAGGATACTGAGTGAAGGGTGTGTCTAACAAACTGCACTTTACTGATATTTGTGACAGGGTGAATCACGAAGACATGCAAAGTTGAAGATCTAAAGGGAGCTGGAGGGGTCGTGGATGGAGGGAGCTTGGGGCTGGAGGGATCGGTGGGGGGGGGGGGGG
>JAULCA010016678.1:0-35399 GCA_032360845.1 Crassadoma gigantea
GTCAATGCCATCCTAGGGTCTGACCCCAAACAGCTTGCGAAAAATGCCAGACAGCAGCTATCCAAGCTGGTACCAGTGAAACAAGAATAAAGTGCTTCTGTTAACAAATGTAAACCAGACTCATTACAACCATCTTTAACTGTTTAACAGAATAATCATAATTGAATGTGTGACATTACAACCATCATTGACTTGGGAGCAGTACTACTGTCATTGACTCAGCAGCAGTACTACTGTAATTGACTTGGCAGCAGTACTGTAATTGTCTTGGCAGCAGTACTCCTATCATTGACTTTGCAGCAGAACTATCATTGAATTGGTAACAGTCCTATCATTGTCTTTGAAGTAGTACTGCTGTTATTGACTTTGTAGCAGTTCTCTATCATTGACTTGGTAGTAGTACTGCTGTTTTTGACTTGGCAGCAGTACTCCTATCATGGACTTGGCAACAATACTCGTATTATTGACTTGGCAACAGTAATCCTGTTATTGACTTGGCAGCAGTAATCCTATTACTGACATGACAGCTTAGAGAAGGCGTTTCTAAGTTGTAATAGCTTGTGCCTAATCCTTTTTGTTGAATGACAAATAAAATATTTTTAAATCAAATGACAGCAGTATTGTCATTGACTTGGCAGCAGTACTCCTATCATTGACTTGGCAGCATACTCCTATCATTGACTTGGCAGCATACTCCTATCATTGAATTGGCAACAGTCCTATCATTGCCTTGGAAGTAGTACTGCTGTTATTGACTTTGTAGCTGTTCTCTATCATTGACTTGGCAGTAGTACTGCTGTTATTGACTTGGCAGCAGTACTCCTATCATTGACCTGGCAGCAGTACTGTAATTGTCTTGGCAGCAGTACTCCTATCATTGACTTGGCAGCAATACTCCTATCATTGACTTGGCAGCAGTACTCCTATCATTGACTTGGCAGCAGAACTCCTATCATTGAATTGGCAACAGTCCTATCATTGTCTTGGAAGAAGTACTGCTGTTATTGACTTTGTAGCTGTTCTCTATCATTGACCTGGCAGCAGTACTCCTATCATTGACTTGGCAACAGTACTGTCAATGACTTCGCAGCAGTGCTCATTTCATGACTATTTAGCTTATATCCATTATTTTATCATTGACACTTTATATGCAACAACTCCTGGAATCATGGTTTATAGCTAGTGCACGGGTGAATATGGAGGTGTTTGACAGCAGAAAAGATTTTTATTTTTTTTTATCAATGGTTACAGCTACCTATCAGGTAAAGTAGAGTGGAATTGATATCTTCCTGAAACTGAACTGAAGTGAATCAAACGACATATTGGGACAATTCAGAATCCACCCAGCAATTTGCTGTGAGTTTAGTTCAAAGATTTGTCTATTAGGTTATACCTGGTAAAGCATTGTTGCACCTGTGCCATACGGAATCTTTTCTTACTTGCATTGCATGACATGAAATCTGGTTATATCACTGAATACAGATTCATTATTTATGTAAAAAATAATTGTATATGTTATGTTGTTTGAGTATACAGGATAGAATTACAACAGTTTATCTTTATCTTAACTTGTCCATTATTTGAAAGAGTTTCATAGTAACAGTTTTTACTAATTGCATTTGATTATACAATATTAATGGTTTTAAGAATGTGGAAATTGTAAAAAAAAATTCCATCCAAAGATTTTAAAATTGTTTATGTCAAAATGAATATCAAATAATTTTCCTAGTTGAATTTGTTTAAGTATACAGGACAAAGCTACAAAAGTTGATCTTTATTATCTTAACTTGTCCATTATGTAAAAGATTTTTCATGATAACAATTGGATGAATTGTATTTGGTTATATGTATAAATGATATTTTTGATTTCAAGAATGTGAAACATGATGAAAACATATTTCCATTCAAAGATTTTAAAATGTTTATGTTGAAATCAATTGAATTTCCCACCAGTTCAGAGTAACAAGTATCTTCTATAACATACACCACCTGATCCTGTGCTGCTGTACATTATTTTTCCAAACCCAAAAATGGTTCCATTAACAACTATATTCCATTATAGAATTTCAATGAATGACTGATAATGTACTATGATTCAGTAGATTACATTCTAAAATTGTGGAAATTTAATGTAATTCTTTATTCTCCCACACTTGATCTATTGCATATCCCATTACACATATATTGAAAAAATAGCTGTTCTCTATGTACCAAATGCATAATTTAAGTTTTTCAATTGTGAAAATAAAAGGTATGTAAAATGTTATGTCAATCATCATTTGTGGCAGTATGTTGAGCTGTCCCTATTAACAAATGATATCGAATGAGAATGAAGATAAATATAATATGGAATTACATGTATATGCAGTTTGATTTCTTACTGTTTCAGCAAAGGTGGTATCTGTACCCTAAGACAAAATAAATGCTAAATTATCTTAAAATACGAAATCAGCAACACACTAGCCACAAAAAAAAGCAAAATAACTACATTGCTTGAACATAGTCAAAGTGCTAAAAACATCATAAAATATTGAAAAAACTTCAGCAAGTACCCAAATGTCATAGTACATGTACCGAACTACGTATACCAAGTAGATCAAAACGTCTGCTCCCCAGGAAGGTACTTGTACTTTTGGTATTAAGATTCTGGTATTGTATGTATGTGACTTGGGCAACATTTTTATGCTACAAATGTAAATACACTATATATTTGTATGTTGCATGTATATTAATATATAAGTGTAATCCTATACACATTTTGATCTCTCTTTAGTTATAGTACATAACTTAGTGTATACTGTGCAATTAACTTCTCATTGAATTTTTTTATACTCACATGAATAGTATCGATACAATTTTTTTGTACATTTGTCAGGTTTTGATAAAATTTATTCTAACATGCATTGTATTACAGTTAAGTGACCTTAATTGGTTTACATTTTTATACTTACCTGTTAACACCATGTTTGTAGATGTAGTTTTAGCTTCTAATGAGAACTGAAGTGTTAAATTTCAAGCTGTTTGTTGGAACCGGGAATATATTTTGTACTTGTACTTATAGGAATAAAATAGGGTGTACTACTAATAAAACATTTATTTTAAATTCCATGCTGTTTCTTTCTGTATTTGAACCAACGAAAAAAATCGTTTTTCATGTGTCCAATGTCATAGAATCATACCGTATTGGTTGTCAAGAGAAATCCTTGACAGGTTAATCAGGAGACAAAGCAATGCTCATATAACCTTAGCTCAATTAAAAAAACACACCCTAAGTGTTGAGCTAAATGCAAATTGTACCATGCTAATTTATATATATAAATGTCACCTACTAGTTTTGTCTGCATCCATCTGTCCATTACCTTTGGTTAAGGTTTCATAATGACTTACTGATTCTCATGATAATGATGTTGGAATCATGCTGATTTTCTGCATAGGCCTATAGGTTCTTTAGGGGTCTAGCATAATGTTTAGTGAAAATGGAAAAATAATTTCAATTTTGTTAATTTTTGGCAGGTTTGCAACACAATCAGGGCTTAAATTAAGATTGGTGATTCCCGTCTATCAGCACTCAGGTTCAGAATAGTTAAGCTCCGTTTCCAAGTTATTAATTTAAGTTATCAAGGCATGAATTGATTCAATACCCACATAATTCTTGTTTAGGTTTATTTCGCAGTCAGTTTTAAAATCCCAAACCTAAAAGTCCGAAAAGGATTTTTAGGGTTTTATTATGTGCATATTACCTATAAGGGTCACCATTTTCGTACAGGTATTTATATGAATTGTTAACAATACTTTATAGAAATTAGATTGTTAACAAGTTGGAAAAATACCAACACATATCAAGAGTACGTTATAATATCGATCTAATATACCTATAATTGACATAATTATTAGTTTTGTTTGATTGGTTAGATCTGTATCTGTTATTAGACCTTACACTGTATATCATTAGTGAGGTACGCTAATTATATAATGGCCTTTATACGTCGAAGAGATGCACGTCACGATTTCGCATTTGGAATTCTCAACTTAAGGTGATTATTCTGGTCCTATTAACATTTTTCATTATCATTCTGGTACTATTACCTTTTTGTCATCATCGGCTCCAACGACAATGTAATACCTGAATGAGGCACACTGTGCTCTTTATATGGAATATCTTATAATATAGGTGTACTTTCGGAAAAACCATATGGGTCTTTGAAGTTCTTTCCACTCGACTTCGTTTTCAAGACCGCGCTAGCTAGTACAGACGACATCACTCTCCAAATCAGTAAGTTTCATTAATTTTTACTCTGTAATACATATTTTCTGAACAGAAAAAAAATGGTTTTCACAGGCTATCTATAACATGTCGACCTATTTCTATACACACTAAGCTGTAGTAAATATTTACTGACGGAGATAAAAAATAACCTCTTGAATTGAGCCGTGTATCAATCCCTATGCTATGAGCTAATAAGCGCTAATGTAATACAAACTTGTGACTGTATATTACCTAATCATATTTTGCAATAATGTTGAGTTTGTTGACACATGGTGCCTTATTAAATAACAAGACTATATTAATGTAGTATGAAATGTTCTTTTTACATAATCAATAAGCGTATCTAAGTGATGTTTCGATAACTAGTACTGTACAGTATATCCTGCTTCATCTCTTTCTCAACCGACCGAACAGCATCAGGACTTTTTTGGCATTCCTCTTTTTGCTTTTGCTTAGAGGTGTCAATCACATACTCTGTTCTCATTCTACTTGTCTCTTTCTTGATTTTCTAGGTAAAAAAGATATAATGTGTGTTCTCTCGTACAGTTTTGCATATAATGTTGTATTCTTATTGGCATTGCATGGCTAGTACATTCAAAGTTTAATTATATAGTTGGCAAGGTCCCGTCTCAGATTGTGACTGACCTGAATCGGTGTTGAAGACGTCTATCATGCCCTATACCAATACGACAATGTTTAGTTAGCGTTAATTAATTGTGGTTTTGTAAGACACGTAAGGATTTGTTTAAGTTTGCTTTTCAGTCAGTTTTGGAAAACCCGAACTTTGCTTACCTAATCTTTCGGTATTCTATAACACAGTATTATTAAAAAAAAAAACCAGTTAAAACACTACTTATCGTTTCAACAATTTACTGTAAACATCGGAAAAAATAGGAGGAAAAAAGTACTATCTACTGCGTGTTACAATTATCCTATCTGATATGTGTATTGAGGGAGGAAACAATGGATTTTGAAGTGGGAAGGCCTGGTTTAACAATAATGTGTTCGGTCAATTGTATGATTTCATTATTATGTATATTAAGTTCCTTTTGGTCGTGTTATTGAAATTGTAAACAGTAACGTATATATATAGACGCTTTACAAATACAGGCTGGAAAAATACCAGCGTGTTAATCTATAGTACATCAAAGTACATACACCTGCGTTAAAATGACGTAATCAGTAGCTTTGTTAGGTAAGATCTATATTTGAGGTAGTGGTACGGTATAACTCGTGTATAGTTGTTATTATTAAAGCTTATATAGTTAATGAGGTACGTGAATGGACTTTGAAAATAGAATAGATATACATGTACCGGTATGTCATGCTGTGTGTTAGAAATTTCCAAGTAAACTGAAATTGACAAATAAAAAGTTAGGTAATTGGGAGGCACTATCATTAATAAACGATAGGAAATATCATAACTAAAAGATAGTTGGGTCAGTACATTATAAACATTAAATATTTTGTCAATGTTACCCGAGACTAACACCCAAATGCGGTACTGTACTATATATGGACTTTAAATAGATATACCTAATGAAATCTTTTATATCAATATTGTTTCGGACTAATACCTGAATGAGATAAGATATTTGACATATAAATATCTGTACTTCGGACCCTCGATTGGTCAACATTGGCTTGGATTAATACCCAAATGAGGCAATTAATATGATATATGCACATATAAAAAGTCGTACTTCAGGAAAACCCTGTAGATTATGTCAATACCGTCTCGGACTTATACCTCAATGAGATAACAAATTGGAATTGACTTTAAACACTTTCAATGGGAATAACCATTTACTGGATATTGCATGTACATTGTATCATCGGTATGGAATGAAGACACGGAACTTCGCAGTAAAAATTAATTTCACAGGCTCATATACAATATTTGGTGGAGGACACCAATTATTCTCCAGATCGCCAGTCTCGAGGTATTTTACTCTTCACTACATATGTTTCTGGTGTACTGTAATGGTTGTGATTCTTGGTCGTTAATATTCTTCATCTAAACTGTAGTCTCTCCCCTTTATAATAATATCTGGATATCTAGGTTACTTATAGTTTACAAAGCTTTCCTCATGTCCACCAGTTGAGAGGC
Source organism: Crassadoma gigantea (assembly GCA_032360845.1). Lineage (NCBI taxonomy): Eukaryota > Metazoa > Mollusca > Bivalvia > Pectinida > Pectinidae > Crassadoma > Crassadoma gigantea. The sequence goes on from JAULCA010016678.1 coordinate 6,378, forward strand.
GTTACCAGCTGAAAAGCAAGATGTGTAAAAAAAGGAAATCCTTAATAAATATCTAAATAACATTTCTGAAAAAGTAAGTAAATGTAAATTTGAGAGGTGTGTAGCCTATGTTAATTACTTAACTTTAGAAAGTGTGTCATGTCATAACAGTCTATGTTGTTATTATCGAGCTTGATATGGTACATTCATAAACATTGGTAATAAAAATAAAAAACTGCTGTTGATAAAATTTATGATGTTATATAAAGCCAATTTATATAACAGCATAATTAATATGTTACGAAGAGACATGTTATATAAAATTCACTCAATCGTGTTAAGTTTAGACAGGTGATAGGTATATTAAGATATTCAGATAATAGTTTGTACAAAAGGTGATGTTTAGCCTGCTGTAGTCAGTTTTACACATTTAATTTAGACAGATGTTTAGTTGGCATTTGTAGCTCCCAAAATACACACGTATACAATACACACATGCATTTTGCACACAGGGTAGGCCGTCCTTGAATGACCATAGCTGTTGATAGGACGTTAAACAATACCAAATAAACCAAACCAAAGTGCTTAGCTTAGCGAATTGTTATATTCTTTACTGGTACTGGTTTGTTTAGATGGGGTAGACAGATGTCACTGTTTCACGATATGCATGGATAATCGAATCATGTTTAACGTCGACATATAAGGATTGTATCCCGTGGTCGTTATATTATTACCGGCGTGTCGACAAATGATTTCGCGAGATAATTCTTGAGGAATGCTTTGGTTTCTTTCACAAAATCTTCTACACAGATTGTATGTAAAATCCACTTTATTTTCATATGAACAAATCTGTAAATCAACATGGCCACAAGCAGCAATCTTGGTTTTTGTGAAAACTTACATGGTTTCGTTGTGGTAAAAATGAAGGAATACATGATTTTTATGAAACTTTCTACATTTGCTTAAGACAGCAAGGTTTTGCTCAAGTTTTGTTTTGAACTTAGTAGAGAATTAGCATGTTCACCAGCATTGAGCTGGCGACACATCAACTTCTGTAGAATTCTTTTTTTAATATGACTGTAAAACATTTGTGTGTGACACGTTGTAGGTTTCCCAGACAGAGTAGCAACATTCAACTGTATTGATCCTAATATACAACCATCTGGTGAACGCACTCTGCTACTGCAGATGCGCAGTAAAAATATTGATATATTTGTAAGCTCAATAATTTTAACTAAAAACTAATGCTCGGTTACAATCAAGATTTAAAAGTATTAAATACACGAGTCACAACTTGGATATCATTTTGTTTCTGTTAGCGTAATTCTTAAAAAAAAGTTTTTGAAGAGATATCTGAATGGATTCAAAATGACTTGTCAAGCTAACTATACATATGTTCACACTCATCTTTCATTCACAAAGGGAGATAATCCGATATGTCTGGACGAAATGTGAATGTAAGACGATGTTAAATGAAGACTACTGTATCCAAATCATATGGAGGTATGCATATTATATCAGATATGTTTCTTAATTAGCCAGTTACCCTGTGAAAGTGTACATCTGCCATCAGCCAGGATCATAACAGACCGTCAATACCACACAACACAGAATACAGCGGTAAGTATATATATATATAATATAATAGAAATGAGTTGCAGTTATCTCCCTTCCATTATCACAGAAAGAAATACAAACGGATGAAAAGTAAAATGACCAACAACATATTTTAATTAACTGGGTCTCATAACTCAAAACGGGGAAACTTGATATTAGATACTACCATCAAGAGAGTCGGGTAACATAACAAATACAAATGTTCTGTCCAAGATATTATGATCAGAGTTTTTGTTGCTGTTCATTGCTATCCTTGGTGAATACATAAATATGCTTTTCTTTTCTTTTCATTTGATTTGATTTTTTTCTTTAAATTTGCTAGCTAAAATGTTAAATAAAAAAAGTCCTGTTGACGTTAAACGTAAACCCATATTTAAAAAAAATATTTTAACATGTTTAGACTACTTTTCCACCTCCGGTACTGTTTACTATATTTTTTAAAGAAATTAAAGAAGATGCCAAATAAGATATCTTATTTTTTCTGTAAGATATTTCACTACATTATATATAAGATATTTTAATATATATATAAGATATCTCATATAGCTATAAAGGATATGTAATATACTTAAAATTGCGTTAGAAAATAGTGTATCTTGTATAGGAACGAGATTTTAAAAAATGTCTAAAATTAAGTCACACCGTCCGGAATCTCTCGAGGGTCTACGTAGGGGTTGTAGGCTTGTTGTAACAATAGCCCACCCGAAGAGTGCGGAAAATCGTCTGTTGGATAACCGAACCACTGGTAGTGAAGCGGACGTAAAACCTATCACTCAATTAATGCGGGAAATATCAGCTTCATAAAAGAGGCGTTTCCGAATGATTCTCGTGAGAGACATCAATTTTTTTTTTTAATGTTGCGAAATCTCGTTCTAGTTCAGATATATAACTGTTATAGCATCAAGATATCAGTTATTTTATATGTTATATGAGAAACATGTATCTTTTATATCATTTATGATATCTGATGCAGTAAATTAGATAATATATCTTATATACGATATAAGCTAGATAAATCATATAAACGTAGTATATTTAATATCTTTTGTATACTTTAATAAGATATCCATATAGTATATATAACATATCTTACATATTATGTTAGATATCTTACATAATATATAAGATATATCATATGCTATATAAGATATCTGATTTCTCTCATTTCCGTATGAGAGATATAGCTGTCCAGGGTGAGAAAGGGATGTAAGGATTTCTTTCTTCCATACTAGACCGACATATCCGCATTTCCGGAGGCGCTGGAAATTTCTATCCGACCCACGGGTAAAGATCACTTACACACACTGACTGGCAGGGATTTATAGCCACGCTATTTATCATGACATCATTTTATAATGTTTTTGGGTCAGTCAGGTTCATTGACACCAATAAAAATTGCAAACTGTGCTGCATATGTAAATGAGAAATTCGCGGACAGTTCACAACCTTACTACAAGAACTGCTGATTTTACAGGCTTTAAGTAATAAGCAAGAAATATATTCCATCCCCGATGCGACGTGTGGGAAAGGTAGTTCAAACCCTCGAGATAAAATATTGAGCAAAGCCTCGGGTCTTCTGCCCATTATTTTATGCCTTGAGTTTGAATTACCTTATCCATATACCTCACATAATGGATAGATGCTATTAATATTACACCCCATTTTACGTGACGTGATGTCACAATGGCTAAACAATGATGTGACCACACGAGTTTGGAAACAGAAAAAAAACTCCTATGCCACAATGCAGAAAAGGCGACGTGATGAAGTTAAAACCTTTTACGAAGCATTTATCTTACATGTTAGAAAGATAAGATTATTTTTTGAACAAACATTGTTTGCATATAGAGGGTATGCTTAACCTCGCTGACTGGATTGTTTTCGTCTAAAGTGCTAAAGGGAAAAGTGGATATTTTCAAAATGGTAGCAAGTCGAAACGCATGTTTATGGTTTCTGAGCTTATTGCGGTAGTAGGAATGAGGGAAAATAACATTCCATGCCCAAATGTGTATAATAGAGGCAAAGCCTCGGGTTTTACCCAAGTTGAAATCTCCTTACGTGGAATTTTACTATCCTACTCCTCTGGGCAAGACCGAGTCTTGCAATATTGAATAAGATATCTCATACATATAAGATATCTCTATTTTATATGAGATATTTTATTTAAGTATTTTAAACTTCTTATATTATTCGATGAGAAACTGGATCGGCATTGTTCCTGTTATAAATGTTGCAGTTATTGATTATTGGATAGCCACAATCCTGATAAATATTCCAATTTGAAAAAAAAAACATACATCATTTCAATCCGTGTGTTGCTTTGTGATTTTCTACAATGATGTGTTAATGATTCCTATCCCACTGAATTTTGTTGGGCCTGAACAATTACGTCGAGAAGTGTAGTCGATTCGATCGATATTTCGGCAATCTGAAGTTCAGGGTTCAAATCTTGGTTTTGCCATCGGTGATTTTTACACACAGAACACAGTGTTGATAAAATATAATTTCATTATATTTTTATCATTTTACATAAAAGTCACACAAAGGATATTTTCTTTTCAGATATGATGAATCAAAACTAAAGTCTTCAATACTTATTTACAGATGTTGGTAATGGTGCGGAGATCTTTCCATAATCATTTTCAAAATATGACCCCTCCAGCGATGAATTAACCATATACAATAGATTTTATGTAGTGACGTTGTTAAGTATTTTTTATACTTCTAGTGCAGCTTGCAAAGTAAGGAAAATGGAAAGCGAAAGGAACAACACTCTTTGTTCGCCTGTTAAAAAGAGCAAAGTAGCAGATGTACCATACGATCAACAAGAGATTTCTACATTCGTGTTTACTGGTCTGACTGGCAGCGCCTTTCTTCCCTTAAACCCCAGCGTTCTCGAGATTAGTCTACTAGCCATCGAGCGTCAAGACATTCTTCTTTTGGCCGGACAAGGGCCACCCAGGGCCCTTAATAGGCTGACACTGGCCTTCAAACCCAAGAGATCACCAATACCAATCAGAGCCATGCAAAATACAGGTAGAGTATAACTACAAATAAGCTCGTGGAGTTTGTAATCAAGAGGTGTGTAAGTGACATATTGTAAACCTTTAAAATACGGGTTTATCCTAATTACGGTAACTATAAGGTATTATTTATAACCCATCTCGTCTTCCGGAAAATCATATGTTCCGGAAAGTTTGGTCAAATCTAAGAAATGTCACATCCTCAAAGGGAAAATCTGGGAAGTGGCCACAAGACGAGAGCCCACACTAGTACTTATAAGCATATAATAAACAGGACTTTTTTATCACAAAGGGGAGAAATCCAGTTATCGAATAAAGTCATGAAGGCGGCCATAAAACTTATAGTTTTCTTCAACCTGTATCCCTGGAAACCCCGTGTTGTAAGTTTGCCCTGCAGCACTAGACATTTATCATGTAAATAGATGATCTCACATGAGTTTCCACAAATATGAGAGTAATGATCGAGTTGAGAATGTTTTAATTTTGCAAGGCTCTGAAAAACATTGATTTGAACTTGTCTTTTAAAAATCATTCTTTATCAATAGAAACCGATTAGCTGATAAAAAGAAAATCATTCCACAGAATGCGATGAAACAAAGTTCCTGAATCTGTACAAACAGTAGTATTAACTTTTTTTTAAATATTTAAATTGTCAGCAAACGTAAATGGTACATCGAAAATATTTGTTTTTTATTAGTAATGCAAGTGAGACAGTGTTTTAAACACAACAACATAAAAAAGACTGGCAGACATCTGCGTCATAGCAGAAAGCCGCGTCATAGCGCGCGAGTACAAAATCGAGGTCACACATGTTTCCGAGCCAGATTAGTCACTCTACGCTGTCTAGAGTGTTTTTTCTTTTTTTTTAACGGCTCTTGTATAAGTTAAGTAAAATTAAGTTTATTTCTGCTTCAGGACTGTAGAAACAGTCCTCTATACCAGACTCAGTATTAAACAAATATTGATTAGTTGTATGACTGACGTTGTCCTTTTTGGAACCACATGGATGTCCTCTATACACATTACCACTAATTATTCATTCATGAGGCTTGTTCGTGACTGTGTTTTGCACCGTTGTGTTGTTACAAGTCGGAGTCAACTGATTCTGCTGACCTTGTGTTGGGGCGAAAGCCATGGGTCCAAAAGGGACGGATACTATATGCAAAATGATCTTGTGCTGATCAGTGTTAATTTAACTGTAAATATTTGCAGATTGTATATTTTGGTTAATATTTCCAGTAACATTAGGCTTAGTTGGCTCGTCAGATACCAGTTTCTTACGGCTTCCTGGCATATCAGTTGCAAAATTAACTCCGTTCATTTTCACTGTGTATAAGTTTGGTCCTTTTACAAGTACGATTTTCGCGAGCCTATTGTACAAAGCGATGGTTGTGAAAGTAACCATACTTTTTTCACTACGACTCGCAGTAAAAAGGTAATTCTGTTTACAGAATACGTCATGCGTATTAACATACACGAAATGTGAATAGACTCTCCAATCAAAACCTTCCAATGTGTTAATTCACTGCGGGGATTACAACAAATATGTTATGTGTGTTGTAATAAATCAAACCTCTTGGATACTTGATCAACTACGGGGATGTAACTTTCATGAAATGGTTCACAATAGGAAAATAAAACACATTACATAATTTCCCGGTATTGTATAACACGAAGTGTTCGTAGGTACTTTCCTTCTTGGTTCGAAGCCTTTTAGATCGTTTTGTGATACAAAGTTTCGTGGATATCCTATATCCTAGACACGCATATCATTCAATTTTTTTGTATTTATTTTCGTGGTTCATCAGCAAGCACGAACGCCACGAATATTTATACACAACGAACATTTCCCTTTACACAGTATATAAAAGATGAGTGTCAATATTATAAAATAATACGATAACAAATAGGTTAAATAGTTCCAATTGTCCCACGTTTTTGTGGTCAATGTAATTCAAGAAAAGTTAGTACAATGTACATGAAGGAAATTTATCATACAAGACAATGCAAGTGTTTTCGCGTTCTTTGAGTTTCGATCATCAAAATTCCAATTTCATTGCGTTACATACTACATTAAAACGATATTTACGTTTCCGAATTTTAAAAGACGATTTTGCGAGAAGAAAAAAAAACAAATACTTATGTCAGTATATATACATGTAGCACATTTTATGTGATACATTGAACGTGAATAAGTCGCTATTTGAATTCGTAATTAACAGAGATGAACAGATAATGTTCATTAGGTCACATGATAGAAGTGTTTTACATTTAACGTATATACAAGTACTACAGTAGCAAATATTTATTAATGCCTTCATTGTGAAAGCTGACAATATAGGATGTCGATAATTATTTTTTACTTTTACCTTTTTTGTACTCACTGCCTATAAATCTTCTGAACAGTGTATTGGCGTTGATTGACATTTATCGTTTCCTTTTTGTTGCAGGATTGCTGGATAGCTCTGTTGAAAATGACCACGTCATGGACGCAGATGACGTTACGATAATAGAAAAGTTCTTAGGACGACTTCCTAGACCAGTATGTCTTGTGTCTTATTCAGGAGATTTGTATGATTACAGGGTCATCAGAAATGAATTACAGCGACTACATAAAACCATCAGCAAGGACTGGCTACTTTGCACAAACCTCCGTAGGGCCGTTCGTCAATTTCGACCAGGGCTCGATTCGTATGAACTGAACAATGTATACAATGCGGTTTACAACGGACAAAACCAAAACACAGAGGAGTCAGCGGAAGGTGTCGTGCGCATGCTTACGGAAATTGTGTCATGCACGCAGGGAATTATTGGGTGGATGGATTTGAATAATGAGTTGTTTTAATACTGCACTGTTCTGTACACAAGATCCATTTTGATGTGGCACAATTTGAATCATAATATCCGTTGGCCTGCCACACTGAACGCGTCTGTCATCGACATTTGTGGTATATTGTGAAATATTGTTTAACGATTCCCTCTGTCATTGACCACATATACAAATAAGGTAGGATTCAAGAATTGGGGCACGCAAAGAGTAAATGTCGATTATTTGACACGACATACATGCAAAGAGGCGGATTTCCTCGAACATTTTACCAACGCTTTTGTCTGCATGGCGTTATTACTTGTTTGTTAATACATGCATATCTATTTAAAATACAATTTTTGTTGTTCGGAAAAAAGTGTCATATTGGATCACGCTATCGTTATTACTTCTGAGACCTACATACACTGTTTATAGTGTGTAGCTACATACCTACCTACCTACCTACCTACATTACCAGTAGTAGCGGTATGGTAGATGTGTGCTGTATAGCCGGGTCGGTTTCTACGACATTTTATTTGTAAACTCATTGATAGAGCTTACCTTATTTATAATCCATCAATAGTAGGTTTTGATCTAATAGATCTTGGGCTGGTATATTCTATTTCGTAGACTTATAGTATTCTACTACAGCTGACTAATAACTCATTCTCATCCACTAAGTGTTTGTTTACGTAATATCAAAAATTGTTTTCATCGTCAATACTATCATCTTACTATTTGTACGCAAAGATTAGGATCAGAGAAAGGGTTTTTACCGGCCCGTCAACCAGATCCCCTACACTATACGATATATAACTATATATAGATAACACGTGATACACGTACATATACTTACCATAATTAATATGAAGAATTTAAAGAGATAAAACAAGTGAAGGAGGAAGAAGTTAAATGTTTATCTTTTATGTTTCCCCTTTATTGCCTCCAATTTTGTTTGATTATATGAATAATTTTACCGCAAGTATGATATTGTCATCATTTATTACATTTCCTGATTGGCTTCCGAATTTCTACTCATGCTAGATCACGACAGAAAAGTGCATTAAACGATCCTAATAGCAGATTATAAATGAAGAGACAAAACAAAAAAACTAAACAAAAAAAACAGCAACCAAATACGAAGGCAAGTAGATGAGCAACATATGCATAATGTACTTACTTGAAATAAATCATATTGAATACCTGTTAAGTTTTGTTTTTGCGTACTTACAGAACATCCGTTACATTGCAATCGTATCCGTTATGTAATATGTGTGTTACAATTTCATACTAAATGCAGAGGATTATGTAACATTTTAAACGGAATATATGAATAAACAAAACCATACCATAAACGTATTGTAGAAGAGATAGATGGCTAGCACATCTAGTGGAACTTTGGTTGTTTTAGAAGTTTACCAGGAAAACCGTTTCTTTTGAAAGGTAGAAAACAATGAATGCAATCTAATCTATTATACATCGTATGGAAAGTGAAATGTTTTGATTTTTTGCTTTAATTTCAGACAGTAAAATTCACATTTGTTACTTTATTTTGCAATGTTATAAGAACATGTGTTTTGTCAACTCAATTTGATATAACTTTGTGTACAATCATTTTTGCCAACATATACCATTTAAAATAGAATAAAAAAAATGAAATTTCATGTCAATATGGAATATGAAAAAATATGTTTGTATTTCTGTTATGAAATTATTATTGTCATATTTGAAATCAAAGTCCGGCCTACTTGTTGGTATACAAAAGTATATGGTTTGCGAAAAGTAAATAAAATAACTATAACTGTCTGCATATTGAAGGCATAAATTGCTATTTTATTGGACTCTGAAAAGAAAGGGGGCCCGTTGGGTGTATTTCTAAAGTGCATAAAAACTGGAATAATATGCGGTAAGAGTTTATAAAAATATTGGGAAGACTCCACATGTGTAAGTGCCTTTAATATAAATTATATTTATTTTACAACAATTATGAAACAACTTATCTCAGTTTATGTTAATCACTCTCGTTGGCCCGGATGTTAGCGCGCTGGGGTCTTAATGTTGGAGGAAACCGAAGTATTCGGAGAAAACCAACATGGTCGGGCAGGTGACCCAAACTTTTTTCACGCCCGATCGGGGAATCGAACCCTGGTCGCCTTGGTGAAAGTCAAGTGCGCTATATCCACTGCGCCACCCGACCACCCAAGTGCCTTAATATAGGCTACTGAGGAAAGAGCAGATCCCGAACCTTTTCTAAAGCATTTGACAGTTTGTTGCAACAAATATCCTAGACAAATGATACACAATCGATAGTTATATAATAAAGGCTGTGTAGCAATGACAGCCGGAGAATAAAGTACTTCCTTGTTTACAATTGGTAAGAGGTTTGATATCAAGTGTAATGAAGAGAGAAGAAAAAGTCTTAAGTCAAGTCAAGTAAAATTAATTTATAAGTCGGTACATTAATCAATTTATTTAACTTTTGACCCTTTTCCGTTTATTCCTCTGTGGTCTAGTGAATTTTCCCATAGGATCGACAGGAAAATAGTGCAGAATAAAATCAATAAAGGACCAAGAACATATCCCTGCAGTACGGCAGCAGATAAAAAAAAAAAAAGAAATATCACCCTTTCCATAAATAACAGTGTTGACGATTAGGAAGAGAACTAGAAACCCCGGACCGTAACTTTCCTTCAATACCATACTTGCAAAGTGTTAATAACAGTTAAATTTAAGTTAGATTTAATTACACACATAATTTTGCTGGTATACCCCTTCTATTGTACACTTAATCTTGCATGGTGTACTTGATCTAACATGTCTACATTTTTTGCATGCATTCATTTGATCCTGCACTGAGTAGTGATCAAGAAAAACATATATACCAACAACACAAATTCCATTTTGTAATGAATTGCAGAACTTCAAAGTAAACTCAATACAATGTTTAATCACGAAGGCACTGCTAGTTGCTTACTATCAACATAAAGTTATTGTTGTATCGTGTCACTGTATACTCTAGAAATGTAACTAAAGAAATCAATCTTGAACATTCCCAACATTCTTTTGCTAAACAGCACAATAAATGCCGATTTGAAATAGACTGGGTATTGCATCGTGAAGTTTTAAAGTTCTCGGTTGACAGCATCTTGTTGAGTTCAGTGGAAAATGGTAGTTTCTACTCCTGCTTATCGCTCCGCAATTTAGGATTGGGACGAATGGTTTGCCCTTTGTCAGTATAATGTGACCGGGTGGGGTGTACTGCTGGGTGTCTTCAGCAGTATGTTTCAGTGAGGTAGCACTATAAACCGCCATCAGTTCCGCACTATCACAAGGAGACGAACATATCGCAGCCTCCCAAAACACACACGCACACACTTCACGCATGTATCTTGCACAGAGGAGAGGCCGTCCTTAAATGACCACAGTAGTTGATAGGACGTTAAACAATACTAAACCAAACCAAATGTATTCTAGCCAACTGCAGTCAATCCTATGAACACAGATTGTGTAGCATATTGGTTATTGTGTTCATATGAGGCTGAATTAATTATTGAGCTGATTAAGATTGTTAAAAACACCAAGCTACGTCCTTCTATTTCACAATAATATAAATTGACGATGTGCTGCGCCGTAAAAAGAAAGATTCATGAATTTGAAATCAAAGACACTACATGTTTTTCTTCTGAAGTTGGTTACCTAGAAGTTTACTTACACTATGATCAATACAGACCATTTACGGATAAGTTGTATGACAAGTGTAATGATTGCAGTGCTCCTAAATTCTTTCATGATAGTAATATCAGCTCTTATTTTACTTTTATTTTTTGAGATGCTAGGTAATGAAAATTATAGGCTCATCTTACAAGGTACAATCTCCAGAAGGGCTAGCGTCTTTTGCGTAATTTAATGAGATCATTACGTTTAGCTAATTAGGAATATTGCAATCATAGAGGAAGGCGACAGAATGATACGTTGTCCTTCCTCCTTTTAAATGTTTCTAGCCAATTTTTCCATTGTTCATATTGTGACCTACTTTTATCGATTTTGAGTTCTATTGTCGCAATATATCGTTGTTTTACATTCATCTTAAATAAAAAAGAAATATATTATCAAACATTAAAATAAGAATTCCGAATTTAAATGTATCTATTGTGAAATAGACATACATGCAGTGAAACAAACAGGTGTTCGCTAAAAAGATAAAATTTAAATTTCATATGACAAATACATTGTATAAATAAAACAGTTGTAAACCTGATTGTGTGTTCTCATTATAGGAAGTCATTCAGGTAGGCATACAGCTCTTACTGTTTCCTTTACATGACAAGGTTATCAATTACGTAGTTTTGTTTATTACTTAGTATATGATTAGATGTAAAAAGGAAACAGGCAAAAAATAGTTCCGTTGTTTCATTTGTGTTAGGTAAAGGTAATGTTGATTTGAAAAGGAAGCTTTATTGATATAGTTTACCACCAGAAAGGATGGTTTTGCTTTTCACTGATGAGGAAAATAACACCTACAGAGATTTGTATATACTATTTATTACATTAAATTCTATCTCTAATTGCTGTGATCAGAGTTGTTAATAGGTATAAAAGCTATGTACTCTTGTCTTACTGCTCGCACTAAGTTCATCATTTGCCTAAGTCTTACTTATCGATACTTGGTTTATAGGTAAATGATGATTTATATGCCTAATTACACATGCTTTATTGGTGGAAAATAACTATGAGTAAATACTTTATGCGTATACTTTTCTATTCGTAAATAATGTCTTCTTTTAATCTTTCTACGTGTCGCACATTTACACGTTCTCTGTCGGTCGTAATACCTTCTGAAACTGATTCAATGTGTTGCATATTTACATATTGTCTTTGGTCGTGTAAGCTCATTTACATATTGTCTTTGGTCGTGTTAGCTCATTTACATATAGTCTGGTGGTCGTGTTAGCTCATTTACACACTGCCTGTCGTGGTAGCTTCTGATACATATTATACTTCTCGTAATTTACACATACTTGCAATGCCTTTTTATACATTTTCTATTTTTATTTATTTTCTTATATCTAATGCTTATTTAAAATATGTATTTCACACAACTCCTTATGTTTGAAGGAATAATGATATAAACGAATGAACGAACGAACGTGCCTGTCGCCTTCCGCTATACGTTTCGCCAAAATGTTATTACGGTCATCAATTTATTTTGAACTTTTTAAATAAGTTATAATCATTAGCTATCATATGTCATGCTTCTAAGTTTGCTATTTCAATCAGAAACTTTAAACTTTTAAGCCATTAGACATTGCTTGCTCCTAAGAAGCGACTAAATTTGGGATCTTATCTTTTTCTCTTCTTTCTGAACAACTCTCGTCTTCCTAACGTCTCCCTTGACGATGCCTCATTTAAAGCTATTTATTGAGCGTTTGCCCCTCCGAGAAAGGCTTTGGGTTCTGTCCCTTTGCCGAGACATACCAGAGCCTGTGAAACTATGGTAGTGTCACACACATGTTGCACACAGAGGAGATTGTCCTTAAATAACCATAGCTGTTGATAGGACGTTAAACAATATCAAAGTAGATCAAACTAAACATATTTTATCACGTTGGCTCGGCGTATAATTGCTTGAAAAAAACCTTTCTGTCTTATTTATGGACAAAATTTTATACAGCAACAAGTCGTTGAAGCTATGGATACGGTTTTCCAGGCAGCAGACAGAAACAATAATAGCTTTGTGGAAGTAGATTGATTGAAAGGAGCATGATCCACGCATCAACGCTAATGATAAGTTAAAAACTGTGAAGCTTAAGGGGAGCTGCTGATATTAAAAAAACATTTATTATACGAATACATCTTTACCGCGCAACTACAGTGAATAAACTGTTGTTGTATGAGAACCCTTGTGGTGTAAAGGGTTTAATTATTGGTGGAAAAGTTTTGTTTCATGAACACGATGCAAAGATAATCTTTCGCATTCGAAGGAATAGATTGACACATTGATTTACCTTATTCTAGACAATCATCGAGTAAGCGAGGGAGAGTACGAACAGGGGGAAGGGCATCATGCCCTTTGAGGAATAAATTTCCAAGACATGGACTACAGTGGGGACAGCTAATTGGATCGCATTGTCATTCATGGACTGAACACCGTGATGGATACCAATAGTAAGTACAATGAATAAAAGTTACAGAGTAGAAACTGTGTGTGTCACATCCATACGTTAGTTAAATAAAATATCATTTACTAGAAATACTAGCGCTTTTTAAAGGAATTGCTACTGTAAACCAGTATATGATGATAATAGTTTCTACCTTGTGATCTTGGTATTATATCATATGTTTAGGATGAATAAAAAATCTAAACTGTTAATGCTAGCTATTGAAATATGTAAATGATGCAATTTGAAATAATTATAGAAACTATTTCTAACTTAGTGTATTATCTGGGTGCTAGTGTATATTTTAAACATGTGTCTGTTCATTGTTTATATTTGTTCAACAAAGCACCACTGTTATTTGACTTTTGCATCTTTTATTCTCAGGCGATACCCCTGTAAGTCCTAATGAATTCGACCATTATTATAGAGACGAAAGAATCATCGAAATAGCTGTACATAACGGCAGATCATATTTGTGATTTAACATACCCCTTTTGGTGCCCTAAAACCCCACTTTCAATAAAACTTTTGCCTTAGTTCTTTGCGCATATAATACAATAAGACATCGTAAAACAATTAAAGGGGTTAAAAACAGCGGAGCCTAAAAGGAGCGTATATACATCTTATTTGGACACTTTGCATGCATGTATACAAGTACAGTTTATCTTCCCGTGAATGCATTTTATCATGTATATCAACACTAAACTATATTATATTTTATATTTTGTATGTATACGCTTTATCCTCCATGTATACACTTTATAATATGTATACACTTAGTCTAGTGTAAACATTTATGTATACACTTTATAATATGTATACACTTAGTCTAGTGTAAACATTTATGTAGAAATAAGCTAGAAGTTGCAGAAGAATAAACTCGATATTGTCAAATAAATCGTGTTAAATCAGATATTACGATATCACAGTATCATACACTGCTGATTGCATCCGTGAGTGTTTTACTGAGTGTATGTAACTTAATCTAGAGGTAAAATCTATTGTGTTTTGTCTATTGTATTGTTTTTCCGTCAGCAAATCCTTAATATGTACCAAATCAAATTAAGGTTTCCTCATTCGACTGAACGAAATCAGTCCCAAAACTCCCTTCTTTACCGGTACATTTGCGGGGGAGGTTTTTGGAATAGTGTTGGTCTGTTTGAAAATAATACACGAACGTGCATGGTCGTACGTCTAACAATCAAGGTTTATTAACCTATGAAAGGTGTCGTTAAATCATAAAAGTAGTAGAATATATAATAACCTACGTGATATATTAACAGGCGTTAATACAGCGAGACACGTCAATCCTGGGAAACTGTCTACAGCAATACTATGTTAAGTGAAACAAGCAGGTGTTCGTACCAAAGATAAGGACAAGGACTACGTAATATAGCTTCATACAAAAAGGGTGAAAATTTAGCAATTAGTTCTCCTTGTAGGACGTCACCCAGGTAAGCACACAGCGCCCATTGTTTCTGTTACGTTTAGCACAATACAGATAAAAGTGTAGATATTTAAGGGAGACCGATATGATCTTTCCTGTACATTGATCAAATAACCACAGAACGTCGAAAATCCTACGGAAATTAGTTACTTCTTTACTGAGATATACAAATTTGGAATCATGCTTTATGTTTATATGTTAATTTCTTGTAAAGCTGTAATACTGAATATTTGACCGAACATTTCGAGAAAGACTACAGATGGGTAAAAACGTAGGTGATTCTTGTTGCGATGATCAAACAAAAATGTCTGGTGTTCAGGTGCACGTTTGATTCGGTGATAGCCGCGATAATTCTTATCATACACACATATGTGCCAAAGAACTTGAAGCCATGGTAATTATGACCTCCATAATGTTCAATGGAGCTAATTGTTCTTTGATAATTATATTACAGTTCGGCAACTTTACCTGTGATAAATATATATTACAAATCTTTGCCTTTTTTATGAAATAAACCCGTCTGGGAATCGATTTATCCCTTTGATGCATATCACACTAATATTCTAAGGCGAAAAACGTACCGTAATTTGAGTAAAATGTTCTATTTTATAACCACAGTATGCAACCTGTTTGTTTTTTCACCTGACACATTATTAGAAATACGTGTACGGATCCAATATGTTAATATAACGCCAGTTTATAGTCCATAGACTATATCTTTTAAAGTTCGCCATTGCTGCGTTTATCTCTGAAAATACCCAATACAAAACGATCACGTCAACGTTCCTTTGACACGCTACCGACACAAACGGAGGCACGTTGAACAGCAATTTATTTTACGCATACATGAACATACACGTGTAACAAGTTCTGTAGGTACACCTGCGTACAAATAAGCTTTGCTTTAAGTGACAACAGTCAATATGTTTTTGATTCATACTCAATATTTACGCGGTAGTAGTATCTGTGTTCATTTCGATTCGTGACCGATATGTTTGTAAAGTTGAGTTTTGCATTGATCGTCGAAAACTGGGAAACCTCATTGCTCGATTCATTTATTCTTTCGCGCTGTTGTGTAATAGAAATATGATAGGAGTCGCACTCAGGTTGAACTGAAAACTAAATTGCAGTGAGAAATTTTAGACCTATTTTTCCATGCATATTGATGAATTATCAAAATATATAAGACAAGTTATTTCCATCAAATCATTAAAAACGTATCTATTTATACCTAACATAAATTAAAAAATCACTAAAGAGTCACGAGAATAACTTTACTTAAATAACGGCAGTTAGTCATGAAATCATTAACTTTCAGTACGAAATCGTACACAATATACATTATACACCAACACGAAATAAACCAGAGCAAAGTATTTTATGTTATTGTTTTGAGTGAAGGTGGCTATTACTGAGAGATATTAAAACAAATATTATATAATTTGTTCTAGCTACCCAGCACCCTTAATTTTTTGTTAAGTAGAAAAAGAAAAAAGAGACGAAATTGACTTTTAAGGACGTTATTTAAATGAAATAAAAGATGTATTACTACAACGTACAATTAAAGGTATGACTTTGTTTTTAACTAATGTGAGAAATAAAAAACTAACAGATTTGTTTTTGTAATATGTTAAGATGTGGTTATAGCTTAAGGTATTTCTATTAATTGTTTACCTTATTGTGTTTGGTCAGCGTTGCAATCATGTATGGAATTGGTGGTCTAGTTTTTCTCCTCACACTGAGTTCATCACTCGCGTAAGTAATATACATTGTACTTTAAATAAACTATATTCCATTTATGATGCAGCTTATTACACATGTTCTATTGGTTGTTAATGTTTTATCTTATTATAAATGTTTGATTTGTTTCTTGTGATGGTCCTAATGAAACATGTTCTGTTGGTCGTGTGTGATATACCTAATTATACATGTGCTGCTGGTCATGTGTGATATACTGTATTGTACATGTTCTGTTGGTCGTGTGTGATATACCTATAATTATGCATGTTCTGTTGGTTGTGTGTGATATACCTATAATTATACATGTTCTGTAGGTTGTGTGTGACATTCCTTATTATACATGTTCTGGTTGTCATGTGTGTGATATTCCTATAATTATACATATTATATTGGTCGTGTGTGATATTCCTTATTATACATGTTCTGTTGGTCGTGTCATATACCTAATTATACATGTTCTGTTGGTCGTGTTTGATATACCTATAATTTTACATGTTCTGTTGGTCGTGTGTGATATACTTATATTTATGCATGTTCTGTTGGTCGTGTGTGATATACCTTATTGTACATGTTCTGTTGGTCGTGTGTGATATACCTAATTATACATGTTCTGTTGGTCGTGTGTGATATACCTATATTTATTCATGTTCTGTTGGTCGTGTGTGATATACCTATAATTTTACATGTTCTGTTGGTCGTGTGTGATATACTTATATTTATGCATGTTCTGTTGGTCGTGT
This sequence comes from Crassadoma gigantea, assembly GCA_032360845.1. Classification (NCBI taxonomy): domain Eukaryota; kingdom Metazoa; phylum Mollusca; class Bivalvia; order Pectinida; family Pectinidae; genus Crassadoma; species Crassadoma gigantea. The sequence goes on from JAULCA010016678.1 coordinate 23,891, forward strand.
GTGATATACCTTATTGTACATGTTCTGTTGGTCGTGTGTGATATACCTATAATTATACATATTCTATTGGTCATGTGTGGTATACCTAAATATACATGTTCTATCGGTCGTTTTATCGATTGACGTATCTCCGAGCACATATTCTATTTGTAATTATCCATTTATTCAATGTTTTGTCTGATGTAATATCTTCGGGAATTCTATATAATTTCATGAGTATAGGCCTTTTGTGGTTGTGTGTAATATTCCTTATTAAACATGCTTTGTTGGGCGTGTGTGATATTCTTTATTACACATGTTCTGTTGGGCGTGAGTGATATTCCTAATTATACATGTTATGTTGGTTTTTTTAGGTATTCCTAATCATACATATTATGTTGGTTTCTTGTGATATTCCCTATTATACATGTTCTGTTTGTTGTATGTGATATACCTAATTATACATGTTCTGTTGGTCATGGAAATACATATATTCTATTTGTGATTATCCATTTATTCCATGTTTTGTCGGTTGTAATATATATCGGGAATTCTATATAAAAAAAAATTCCGAGAAAGTGGCCTATTTGTACATGCTAAGTTAAATTACATGATGCCTGCATCCAGAACGTTTTGACAGTACCTTCTGATATATCTTTTGATAGCCATACTACTTAGAACTACTTGCACATGCTATGCTAGTCGTTATACATGCCTTATACATATTGGACTAGTCGGACGTTTTTCGAGTATTATTGACAAACTCTTTGCTATATAGCGTTTGTCGTCTCCTTTGATCTTTACTACAAGTGCTGTCAATGTTGTTTTTATGTGCGAAAGCGGTTCTTCTTTAACTACATGAGTATAAGTATACTACAATAAGTATTGTATTCAAACTTACGTAGCACTCTTGGATGTCTGACCGGAATATATTTGCCTAATATAGCTTTTTCCATACTCATTTACAGACAAAATTTTACACATTCACAAGTCGTTGCTGCTATGGATAAGGTTTTCGAGGCGGTTGACACCAATAATAATACTTTTGTGGAATACACTGAGTTGCAAGCAGCATGGGGACGCATTGATGCTAATGGTTAGTTCACCGCCGTAAAGGTCAAGTGAAAGACTGACATTGTAGGTTGTTACATGGATATATGTTTTTGGAATTACGTCATGGAAACATCTAACGTCGAATCATGACGATGGTTATGGTTGCTTATAAATGTACATGTACCCATTCCGTTCATACTATATAAAAATATAGGGGTAAACCAAAAGTTAATGCCCCAATTCAAATGCTTATTTCCAACAGAGGGCAGAAAATACAAATTAAAGGTTTTTCTTCTCGATCTGGGGGGCTGAACACACTACTTTTTGTTTTTGCACATGCTTAACACCACTGCTTAAATCAAGACATTGCCAAGATAAGCGTTAGAAAAAATAAGAAAGGAGATAAGATTTAAATATCCCCAATCCTGCAATGCGCAACATATTGATTTCCTTAAGAACATCTATACGGCACACACGCAACAGGGTTCATATATTAGTCGCCTCTTAGTGAATATGTAGTGGAAAAGAACAGGTTATTATGTACATATTTGCACATTTACTCAGAAATGTGATGAAAATATTTAGATAGTATTACATGTGTATTACGCTTAAGCCTATCAGAAACTGGTTTGATAAATTATGTTTGAAAAAGAAATTGATGTACATACGTATTTTCTTGGTGCTAATCTTTTGCAGTTGTATATAAATAAATGACTTATCTTATCCTAGGCGATGAACGAGTAAGCGAAGCAGAGTACAAACATTATGGTACAGATCATGGTTATCGAGGAATAGTCTTTCAGGAGATGGACACCGATGGAGACGGTTATGTAGGTTATAGTGCCATTATGGGAGAGTACGAGGTGATGGACACTAACCGTAAGTACAACGTTTATATAATATTGCAGGTGTGATGATTATGTGTTGGAGCAAATAACAAAAACCTAAAAATACTAGAGCTCCTATCTACCATGGTTATCACTCAAGCGTGGCTGTGTTTTGACCTACTCTGTAAAACACCTATCCTGATTATTGGTATATCTTGGCTGTGTTTTGACTGCCAAGTAAAAGACTACCATGATTAATGTATATCGTTGCTGTGTTTTGTTTGACCTAATAGAACAATAACCTTACTGTCACTTTATTGGTTATGTTTTTTTACTACCGCGTAAAACAAACTCCTGATATCGTTGCTTTGCTTTATAACACTACGTTGAATACTATATGGAGTGTTACTGAATGACAAGAATGAAATGATTATTTGTAAGCTGTGTATATTTGTTAAACTAACCATGAAAATAATACTAGAAGTTCCTAAATGAGAGTGTAACTTTAAGTTAGTATAGAAATAAGATATTAGTTATAAAATGAGTAGTGGTATATGTGTTTCAATGTTTGAAAGTTAAATTTCTATCTTTTTAACAAAAGATCTTTTGTATCTGAATTTGTTTGATTATATATGCTTATGTTTTCGTTTTGTGTTTCAAGGCGACAACACTGTAAGTCGGAGTGAATTCGACACATATTACGCAGCGGTACGTAGCCTCAAACTTAATATATCCTCCTACATCTGATCAAGGAATTTATAATGTGTGTTTGTTAGTCTTCTGTGTTGTTGTCTCGATCAATATTTTCCTTGATCCCTTATCATTTATATATGACAAAGAAATCTTAATCAAGGACAATCCGGAATTGAAAAATAGAACAGTGGGTAGAAATGATCAGCCGTTCGCAACATTTCTGTCGCCTGCTTCAGTGACTCAGAACTCTGGCGTTGTATCTAAAGCATATTTTTTCTTGAAAGGCTCCAAATTAGAGAAATGTGATCGGGGAAATTCATTTTGAAGAGAAAGATACAATTTTGTGATTATCCGAGACTATCAAGCTTTATACGAGCTTCGCCTTTATAAAGTTTTATTAATAGAGATTCAATTGTTCATAAATAACTCCCTTACACTCGCTATGTTTTCTGGATGTCATCTTTACGGCGTCAACAATGTTACGAAATCTGTCCTGAAATAAATTATGTTCAAGTTTTTGGCTAATACTCATCAAAATAAGCAAACAAACTGACAAGAAATAATTTTAATTGATTTTAACCTGATGATCCGAAGCAGTACTACATGACCGCGCCTAAATGTTTCGTTCATTGGTATGTTGCAGCTTGTGGAGAGTGCAATCTTGCATTACGGGCATTTATTAGGATAGAATGCAACATAACATTAAGGTAAGTGTTTCATGTCGCAATTTTCTAATTTTGTTAGATCGGGTCGAGGATAGAACAGGAATACTATAGCCATTTTATGTTATGGTAAAAGCCGATTCATGTGGAGCCTCCTGCAGAATGTTTTTTTTTCCATGTATTTTACTCAGGGGACATTGGAGTACCAAACGATGATCTGCAGCCAACGTTGCAACATTTCAAATTTGTATATTTCTACCTTTTGTTTTTTATCGATTTTCTCTGTTCCCGTCTTCATATGAACGATTATGTAACGAACAGCATGTTATTGTGAATAAAAAATATTATTACGTTATGTAGACGCTTCGAAATCCCATTTCCAAAATTTGCAAGCTAAGCATTTTTTTACCGTAAATTAGTTAAATCTTACGAGATATTAACTATGTATCATAAGTCAGAAATTTAAAGCAAATACAAACTATTCTTCAAATACAATTCTTAAGGAATAAGTGGTGATAATCGTAATATTTGGTAAACGAGAACGTGAAGCGTTTTACAGTTTGGGCTCAATTAAATCATTTAGATAGCTCTGAAATTATATTGGGAATAATTTTCGTTTACTTATGGTATACATGTATAAATGGTCGTAAATTTCATACCGGAAAACTAATCAAAAGTCATTAAAGATAATAACAGCCAAAAGTGGCATCGTATCTTGTATTATTGCACGATAAAAGGAACTTTTCAATCATTGAACCACTTGGCAAACAATGAAACAAATGACGTTAATGTTAATGTCATATATTTCAAAAGTGTTGCAAACATATCGTTCATAACATTTATGCAGAGCGGCACTGCTGCAAGCCGATAGTGATGGTTTAAGCTTATGTTAAAAAAAACTTGATTATAACCTACCTTTTATTGGGTCATTATTAAGTTAAAATATATCACACTGAGAAAACAGTAAAAATAAAACTCTTGAAAGAAATATAAGCATTACAGAACTGCTATTACAAAGTGTTAACACCTTTTCTATACAGATCTTGTCATTTTCTTATTTTACTTTACAGGCGGCTAGCCGGTGTGATGTATGATCACATATTCGAAATATTGACTCTAATAAATTGCTTAAAAATATTCCTGTTGTCTTGTACTCAGTTAATTTACATAATTTCATGATTAAATCAACATTCACCCATTGTCAGTATTATGTGACTGGGTGGGATACTGTGTCCTGGGTGCCTTCGGCACTATATTGCAGTGATATAGCACTACAAAGTAGGCATCATATCCTCGCTATCACAATGAGGGAAATACACCAACATATCCTACCTCTTTCACATACACACACAAGCACGCATTCACAACACACACGGTGACAGTTCCTTAAATTACTTAAGCTGTTGATGAGTCATTAAACGACATAAAACCAAACCATCGTTTTTGTAAGTCAATTATGGAACGTCAACAAAGACTAAATAACCCTGCACAACGTTTGTTTCCTCCATTCGTTTAACAGTATAAACATTTTCAAAATTAACCGCTCAGCAGATGCCTATATGATATAGTTACATTCATGGTTTAATATGTTTAAACACTCCAAGGCTTCATAATTCCACTTTGTAGCTACATCTATCAGAACAATAAAATTGTTACCTCATATTTACGTCACTTCAACACTTTGGGTAGCTTTTCATTGATATCCTTAGAGCTTGCTGTAATAAATGATACTTAAAACACGTCATGAAGTAACCCTCTTTAAATGTATAAAAACAACAAATAGATATCATTACCGAGAGCTAAATTCATGCATGTCAATATATATCATCTTCTGTGCGCTTTATCTTGCTTTCATACATTTTTTAATGTTTGCCATTATTCTTGCATGACTGGAAATTATTACAGTGAACGACTAATGATCAATTGTAATATCGGGACAAGTTTCATGAAAAGTAAAGATTTATTCAGACTAGTCTGATTTACAAAACGGAACACTGATGTTGTCCTCGAACGATCAATTGCTTAACTTTGTCTGGTTTCTTCCCTTTTTTCCGTTAAGAGGTATTTGTGTTGGATAAAACACAGAAAAAGAGAGCTGGGACTGTCAATCGTTCTCTTTTTATAGGGTACGCCAAATTTAAGCTTGAAATATGGCTTCGTCTGTCTTGCATATCAATTGTTTTTGTTGACATGACCAAAGCACTATTTTTAAAATATAGGTCAGAAATATCTGCGCTGGAAACAATAGTTACAAATAAATATAAATGTTTAATCCATTTTTTAATGCTATGTACAAATGTGGAGCTTTAGCCGAAATTTGGAGTCAATTCGTAATAAAATAGAGCAACAAGTGCAGTCGGTTCACGCCTCGTCACAACGAGCGACATTCCAAAACGTCATACTACGCGGACATTTTAGGTGTCAACAGCTTCAATGAGACTGACTATTACTGTAATAACCACCGTGAATAATTCCTCCAAACACAGAATGCACATTTCCATAGAACAAGCTAGAATATCTGCGTCTGTCATGTTTACTACGAGACGTAGTGCGGAGTAATTTACTATCACGGGAAAGTGTGATGCAGTCGCTCCAGGTCATATAAGACGACATAATATGCAAAAAAATACAAAATGATTGTATTCACTGCATATAACAGGGGGTTATATGATATATAAAGGCTGATTACCGATTATCTAAAATTACGTTATTGAGACAAAGTCTCGATATTTAGTGATGATTCGTCTGTACATTTTGGCTATCCTTCAGTGGCACTGTTGTCATCAAATCAGAGTGGCCGGCTTTCTTGTTCACATCCACTGTACTGAAGCCTGTACGTTGAAAAATGTTGGGACTGTTTGAAAGATGGCGGCTGCCAGTCGACGACGAGTTTGAATTTATTCAAAAACAGGTTAAAAATAATTCTGAGCATTTATAGAACTATGATAAAGGCGGAGGAGCTTTAAAAGATTTATAATAATCTAAAATGGTTAGAAACATTCTATAAACAAGTAGAAATATGCATGTATGAGAGGTGACCTAGAGTTATATTTGTGCGTTTTGGACACTCCAAAACTTACGACTTTGTGAGGTTGTGACACTAGATGCAAAATACATATGCTATACCGATATGTGCCACAGCACGCTATACTTATATGGGTCACACCATACATAAACATCTGTGTTGTGACTCATATCAATATAGTATATGTGTATTTCAGACATTTGTAACGAAACCCTGTGATTTGTACCAGGTTTTGATAACTGTTGACATATTTGAACAAATAATTCGATACCACATGATGAGATTTTAAATTTTTATTGAAGCTAAACGATCAATTAGCAAATACATATCAGCTCACAGTTGCAAGCGTTAGTGACAAGCCATGTACTGCCATAGAAATTTTTCCTCCAGCTACCTATTCTGCCTCTTGTGTATGTATCAACCCTGTTACGAATCACAGGGGTTCGTCACAAATGTCTGAAATACACATATCCTGTATTGATATGGGTCACAGCACACATGTTTATGTTTATGTATGCTGTGACTCATATCAGTATGACGTGCTGTGACCCATATCAGTATAGCATATGCATTTCAAACATTTGTAACGAACCCCTGTGTACAAATCGAAAACAACTTAGATACGTGTGGTCCCGTCTTACAAATGCAGCCGAAAAACCAAGTGCCATATCAAACTATTTCGCCCTTTCAAGCCCCGTCTAGTTTCCTTTCTAATTTGACATTCAATTACTGCAGCTTCACATTCCAGAAGATGTAGAACCCTGAAGTTAAGTGGTTCTTCTCTTCCAGCTTGTGAAAAGATGGCTGTCGTAGACTCGCAGCTGAGACTGTTCAGCGCCTTTAGACATTATTCGTATGCGATGACGCGTCAGAAATTGATACCTTATGAATATATTAACAAAAGTTGAATAAATCTATGACTCTTAAAATATGGTTTTGTGTTTTGTTTCTACATACTTAAGCTGTATTACAAACTATATTCTTGCACAAGCTTCATAACGAGGGACAAACTATCAGAATGGACTTCACAAGTTGCAATTATTGAAAAAAAACACATTGATTGATACAAGGATTGGATTTGTCTTTGGTCGATTTAATGGGGTGATGAATTGAGTTGGTCTTTGGACAAATTCAACATAAACTGCTTGAATTTGTTTCAAACCCAACTCAATTCATCAACCCATGAAGTCGACTAAAGCAGGATCAAATTCTCAAATCGAGTCAGCTGATATTTGTTATATAATTATGAATGTTATGTGATAAACAAAATCTTACAATCGTGTCCTTGTTGTATTGAATCTATTAAACTCGCCTTTACTCTCATTACATAGCACAAAATCAATAATAGGATATATCAAAAAGGTAATACAGGTTATGTAATAAGTAGCTAGCTGAAACATCTGAGCTCTTGTACAGGTGAATGTGAAGCTAGCGCATAAATGTGTTTTATGTTGAACCTTTATTTACATAACCCTTCTTTTGTGCTTGCCAAACAATGTGACATCTTGCAAGCACATGCAAATGACGAAGTCTGGTTTAAAGGTTGATACGAATAGACAACATAACAACTGAGGTTACGATACTTAAAACCGTCTTTAACCCAGATAACGTATGTGACACCCACTTTGAACGACACAGGTCGTATTATGTTAGAGGAAAGTATATAAGAACAGCAGGCCTTGGAAGTCCACACAATACAAAATGATGATATTTATTAATGCAACAATTTATGTGCATATACTTATTGTATCTGAAAGCCTTCCATATCACAGATAATCAGCAGTTACCAATATTTTGCTTATGTTTCAAGCATTACAACCACTTTGGTTGCTAGCTTATGGATGCACTCTAGTTTGTCATCCTCTTAGGTTAAGCAAATACCAGTCTAAACATGTGAAATGAAACAACCAATTAACACCAAAGTGTCGATTCGAACATAAAGTTGATAAACTCAAAATCTCTAAGCTAACCATAGCAGTGTCTATAGCAAACACACTGATTTTGTTAGTGTGGTATTTAACCTCCTCGTAACAGCCAAGGTGTTGCAATGACGAAAAGGACAAGGAGGTGCATGAAAAAAGGAGCAGATAGAGATACTAAACGTATTAGATAAATTCTGGATCTTTCAATGTACCAATAGCAAGATACCTAATAAAAATCTCCCAACACATTAGTCACTTTAGCGGTGAAACGCAGTTAGTGGGAAACAGCAAACCCATTCTTTCTACGAAGTAGCATGGCTGTAGCAGCATTAAAGGAGGTGTTGCAGAACCGCCCACAAAGATTTCTGAATTTCGACTTCATTTGTCACTAAAGCAATTAAAATTACACATGAAACAAGAGCTTGATTTCCATTTGACCCATTTTTGTGCTCATAGCGCCAGCTATTTCATGTTTGCTATTACTTGCACATCTGTGTTTTTCACTGACCCATATTGTATATTTACTTTTGTCACTGAAAGGAATACTTGAGTCTAGGTATAGTGCATACATTGTAGTAACCTATGATATATACTTTACCGTGAAAAATTAAACAAGGTTGAAAAAAAATAAAAAATAAGACAATAAATCTTTGTTTTTTATCAAAATCAATATAACATTTTCAAAATCAATCTGCAAATTTCCTATGATAATATGCGAGTACTATTGATGTTGGCGTTTTAAAAATACATTTAACCATCCAACTTTATACCAACAAAGGGAAGTTGTGCTGAATTACTGGATAATGGCAGTACTAATGTTGAAAATTGCAAGTCGAAAACTGCACCATACTGGTTATTTGCATGGAATGTGATATATACTCCCTCACGAGGCTATTATTATCCTAATATGGATTGATACATACTTGTGGATATCATAAGGTGTCGATAATGATATTAATGTTTAACAAACGCAAATACGCGTCACTCAGGACCTAAAAGTAGTGGTGTTTTGTAAAAAAAATTGCTATTTTTCTAACTCTAATAGATTCACTTACAAATGCCATTTCCTTTCGAAGTTAAACTTCATGGAAACGTACCAAAACGCCCAGAAGCGTCTCTGTTGGATGTACGATATCTGTATAACACGGTAAAAAGCATGGGTATTACAAGTGATCCCTGCCGTACACAATAACACAGCATGAAATTGATTTTATAATAAAAGTTAAATAATATCTGGAGCCTGGGTTTGCATTAGATGTCACTTTGTATAGCACAGTCAAAACATTCTTCATCACACAAGTAGGATACGTATTTTCTCAAATGGTCATAAATGTCAAAAGGCCGTTACACGCAAAGAGCTACTACCGCCTTGTAACCTTTTCTTACCAAGAGAAAGTCATTAGGGTATACCGAACCATAATTACATTGTGTTACTTTGTCTCCTGACTACCTTTATCAATTGTTGTTGTGCTTGTTGTTTTTATTGCTGTTACGCTTTACAAATTTACTTAGCTTAGTTATTTAATGATAAGTTTGTTTGTCCAAATTGAGAATTCCGGCGTGGGATTAGGCTGTAAAGTTAAGTTCAAGTACAATCAGGTTGGTGATGGGAAGAATCCGTGAAAAATCCAAGGTTTGATGAAAGATATTTTACTATCTGAGGGTGTCGTTCTTTCCGAATCAACAGAAGCGAAGATGTGTCCCAAATGTTTTCTTATATACCTCAAGAAACGCCCTATATCGGAGGATTTAATTGAGCCAGAAAGTAAGAAATCGTCCGCGGACAATGATTCTGTTGACCAGTCTGACACTATGGGAAGGTGTCTTTCTATCGATGAGCTGCACTATTCCCCGTCTTCTAACAGAAAGTGCAGCGTATGTGGTACATACAATAAGAAAAGTTCAAGCTGTATTAGTGAACGAGCAAGATATGTATGTTGCTCATCAAACATAAATTATATACACCTCAGAATTCCAGGCTGTGTTCCAGTCATCTTGTCACTAAGGATATTAATCCAGAGACTGAGCCAGTTTTAACGGAAAGGGAGAAGCTCGTCAACCACTTAAGTACAAAGTCAGCAGCTATCATTAATGACTGACTTCCAATAACTTATTACCACTTGTTTTAGATATCGAAAACATGGATGATGAAGATTACCAAGCTTGGACAGGATGGAGTTGTAGTCATTTTAATCAAATACATGATGCATGCTCTAAACACATAACTGGTACAAGGGCCTTTGTCAGCTCAAAATACTCTCCTGTTGTTTTGGGTGAAACTCAAAACCGATATATCTTCTTCGCAATTGGCCTCCCTTTTTCACATTCACAAATCGAGCGTCAGTAGAGTATTCAAGATCGTTACGGATGCTTTGCATCTATCGGTAGTCCCCAAACACCTTGGGCCGGATCATGTGTCTAGAGCGCAGGCATTGGATCATAATACAGTCTTTACAAAAACATTTTCGACAAAAAAATCACTGTTATATTAGACGGTACATACATATACATCGATTAATGTGAAGATTTGAGTTTCAACGGATAGTTATTGCGGCCAGAAAGAAAGAAATTACGTTAAATTCATGAGTATTGTATTCTCCAATGGATATGTTCTAGCCATCCAACTATTTCATAAATAATCTTTGTTATCCTCTTAACATGTTTTACTAAATGTCTGAATTGACTTCGTGGTCCCGAATATCAACCTTCACCATCCAAAGCAGCGACAGATGAAAAGGTTGCTCTTGAAATGAAATCCCTTCTAAGTAAGTCCAACATCCTTGCAAAGCGAGAAGAACCTGGCCTTTCACGGAGAGCTAAATGCCCAGCTAGAGTTCCCACGCCTTGATCCTGTGTACCTTGAAACTCTGGCTTGCGGGACATACCAGCTGAAGCTGGCACCCGGGTACATATCCGAGCATCTGACGACTTATGGCGATTATGAGGTGATGGCATACCAACACTCCCCTGATCTCATTAGATGTCAGATTCGATCTCGCCACAAATCCCAAACAAAGTACAACAAATGGATTCAGTACTCTGTTGACGGACAACAGCCAATACAGAACTACTACTGTACGAGCCCAACAGGTCAAAGGATTGTTGGTATGTGTGCCCATACTGCCAGTGTTCTCTTTTACGTTGGGGTCTATGTCCATAAACAGCATCAAAAACCACTTAATCCAACCATGACACTTATGAAGTAATTACCTTGTTTTTCCGTTATATAGAAAAAATACCGAGTGCCTAGGTTACATAGTTATAGTACAGTCCTAAAATCAGACGTTTTGTTTCACACTGTGTATTTATTTAGTCCTTTCATCACTTTGATTTATATAGAAATATCTA
>JAULCA010016679.1:1968-18897 GCA_032360845.1 Crassadoma gigantea
TCTCCGTGTTTGTATGTCCAAATTGCTGTGTTCTTGCCGGCCACGTGTGAATTTACCTGTAGGGCAAATACTTGTCAAGGTGTCGTTCGGCGAGAGGTAACAGCCAACCCCTTATCGACTTAAGTTCGTCAATCCTCGAAGCCTGTTTTAGCACGAGAATGAAAGAAGGGAGTGTCTAATTGAGGAAACTAGGGTGAAACTGATCGTGAGATTTTTAATGCGTAACGGTAAATTGCATGCGTAACGGTAAATTGGTGATGCGTAACGGCCCGAGGTGTTAGTCAACGCTTACGTAATATTTGCGACATGCTTTCTTATTGATTCCATGTGTTGGCATGGCTACCTGAACAGCGTGTATGTATTTACACCTGCTCATTGTTTAACATGTTGATGGATAGGTGGAATTATATCCGCTGTAGCTTGGTCACTGATTTATCAGAAAATGATCATACAAAATAATGGGGGTGATTTTTCTATCATTCTTGCATATTTCTAGTTTATTTTGTTCAATAGTATGCCGTATTATGTCGATAACACTACACTGGGAAATCGCTTTGATGACATTATGGTTTTTTTTTTAAACAAATACTTTTTGTGCAAATGAACTGAAATACAAAATAAATTTCATATTTCCACTTTTTTATTTTATTTTTTGCTTTTGTCCCCACAGGTAGGGCGTAAGAATTGTACCTGCTGTCCCCATTGCATGATCGTAAGAGGCGGTTGTGGTCCTAAGTTGGGCGTTCGCCCCTGTGAGGAAGGCTTTGGTTTCTGTACCCTGGCCGAGACATACCAAAGTCTGTAAAAATGGTAGTATCTACTCCTGCTTAACGCTCAGCATATTAGGAGTGGGACGGCTGGTTTGCCCGTTGTCAGTATAATGTGACCGGGTTGGATGTCTTACTGGGTGTCTTCGGCAGTATGTTTCAGTGAGGTAGCACAATAAAATCGGCATCAGTTCCGTGCTATCACAAGGAGACAAACACGAACATATCGCAGCCTCCCGAAATACACACGCCTACACCATAGTTTGTATGAAGCATCCTTTGGCGAAGGAGAACCTAATTTTGTACAAACCGTGGGTCTGGGTTTATCCAACTTAATAACCATGCTTGACTTTCAAGGTCACATAGGTCAAATGAGTTTTAATCGTTTAACAGATTCTTCTGAATGATTTGAAGTCAAGACACTGATGTTTTGCCTGTAGCTTTATTTGATCACTTTTAAGGTTACAATTGTGAGATTATTACCAGGTGAGCGATGCAGGCCCATTGGGCCTCTTGTTTCTCATAATCTCGATACAATCCCTTGTTCAAATAAAGTACAGAAGGTATGGAACCTATAAACAACAAGGAGTTTGGTCACTCTCACAAACGAAAGAGTAATGATGCAAGCAAGGTACATCATCGTACCGGTATCCATAGCTTTGTTTCCAAAATTGCAAACAATTACCGTTACCACTAGGGTTTGCGGCAGCCCAATATTCATCCGAAGTGCTCAGTGGTCGTCCGTCCGTCCATTCCCAGCCACTGATGGTGTTACGGCCACCTATCCACCAACTTGGCACGTATACTACATAACAAAATAAAGACAAAAGTAACCCAAAACTTCAAAAATGATTATCCTGTTAAGTTATGAAATAAGTTGACATTAATTTCTGAGATACATGCTAGCTAATGTACATGTACACAGTCAGCCATTATCACTTCCTAAATGCGAGTGCACATATATAAAAAAACTTTCCCTCATCATTCATTTATATCAAAGCATAACAAAGCTAAGGTATACATATTTGTGTATTTTACCCAATAGGTTAATTACCCAATTGATGACTGATGACCCAATTTAGTTGTTCTTTTTCTCCATTGGAAGCCGGTGTAGCAAGATGTCCCCCCAGGCTAACACATACCCTATTAGCCATGTCATAGGTCACCTTAGGCTCGACAAAGACGATAAACGCTGAACCATTCTCTACCACCAAGCACTGCTGACAAGCTGAAAGTTAAACACAATTAGTACAAGTGGACGAAAATACATAATGTCAACAATGCAAAGAATTACACGATCTTTGAGAACGTCCAAAAGAATAATACTAAGTGTTCTGGAAGGGCAAGGGACACTTGGTTGAAGAACGATACCTTTTTTGTTTTATTTTGTTTTAACGACCTATTAACAGCTAAGGTCATTTAAGGACGGCCTCCCCTGTGTGCAAGATTAATGCCTCTAATGAATGCGTGTGTTTCTTGGGAGGCTTCGATATGTTCGTGTATTATCTCCATGTGATAGCGCGGAACTGATGCCAATGTTATAGTGCTACCTCACTGAAACATACTGCCGAAGACACTCAGCAGGACATCCCTCCCGGTCACATTATACTGACAACGGGCGAACCAGTCGTCCTACTCCTAAATTGCTTAGCGTTTAGCAGGAGTAGAAACTACCATTTTTATAGACTTCGGTATGTCTCGACCAGGGGACAAAACCCAAAGCCTTCCTAACAGGGGCTAACGCTCAACTTATGGCCAAAAGTGAGGCATTGTCAAGGGAGACATTAAGAAGAAGGAATTTGTTTAGCAAGAAGAGAAAATATAAGATCCTATACTTAGTCGCCTCTTACGATCATGTAATGGTGGCAGCAGAAAAAACTTACATGATAGCAATGATTATTTAACATGGACGGTAATAGTCACGCAGTATTCGGATTGTTATATATTGGAACGATGCATACGGGCTCAAACTGACACTATCGTTGACAGACAACGCCAATACTTTTTTAGCAGGGAAATATAAAGGGACGAAATGCGGTAGGCTACATTTAGTACCTCTTAAAACTTTATTTATAGGTTGGCTGTGAGCATTTCGGCATTTTGGTTTTTTGATAGGATCTTTATCTTTTTTAAACTGAAAGTTTCTAGATATTTTTGACAATTAACAAGCACAGATCGACACGGATGGTTACAAGGACAGCAAGTTATACCCACAGTAGTCTACATCTGGTTAGTATTTATAGAAAAAATATTAACCTCTACTCTAATATGTCAACAAAGTCTTACACTTCAGAAACCAGAAGAAGGCGGTGAGCTTCCATTCACTTTGAATTACTGTTCAATCCGCCTAAACTATTTAATCTTTACGAAAGCAAATAACATATCTTGACTAAGAACCTTTTATTTCAACGCATGTTATCCTTTTGTCGTGTGACGGTGTTTTGTTTTCACGAGAAAAAGTACCTGAAGCTGTCCAGCTAGCGGAAGTGGCATCGACTCTGAAACTAAAGTTGGCCATTGCTGAGAGCGGTTTTGCAATGGTCAGACGGATAGGTCGATAAATATAGTAAGTTTTGTTTATGTTGATGGTGGATAATTCAGATCTGGAATCTTAAGCAAAGGAAGGCTATCACAAGCAGACGAACACGAACATATCGCAGCCACCCAAACACACACGCATACACTACACGCATGCATCTTGCACACAGGGGAGGCCATCCTTAAATAACCTTAGCTGTTAATATGACCTTAAACAACATAAAACAAAACCCAAATCAGTCGTATTACCTTTCCATAATGACGTGTTGGATACTGGTACTGGTCCATCCAGGAATGAGTACACCTTGCATTCATGTGTAAAGCTGTTGAATGTTACAAATAGGCAGAGTTTTGTTACAGTACAAATCAAAATGCATTCCTGAAGAACCCTCACTGCTGATTTAAACAGGAACGATTGGAACTCATTGTTACTCAATGTCATATCTTGTTTCCACATGGTACTTTGTATAACTACAAGTAAAAAATAAAAAAAAGATAACAGTTTTATTTATTTAAGATACCAGAACAAAACGTTAAAATACATTATGTTTGATTGATCAATCGCAACAATGGACCGCACAATTATCTTAACCAACTGTTTAAATGTACGTTTTGTAACTATCGTTAAAAGTATTCAGAATTTAATTAAGCATTATCGGTCCAATAATAATCATTGTTGTATAACAATGAACAATGTGTTATCTGTCTTTGTCTTGGAGAGTTTTTTTACAATTTCGAAAAGCGAATCAAAGAATTTTGCTGAGTGTTAAGTAGATATGGCCTTATCATGTTTAGTGGATTCATCCTGCATTATCGATGCTTAACCGCTCATCAACAGAGAATAAGGCATAAGGGCAAACAAATGGTCGATCGAAACAAATTTTAAATAAAAACATCAAATCAAACTGAAAGGTAAAAGCAATCCATCTTGCAGGCAGGGGAGGCCGTCCTTAGCTGTTAATAGCACGTTAAACAAAATAAAACCAAACAAAACAAAACCTCAAATTGAATATTGATAAGTGATTATGGTGAACCAAATTTTATTAAAAAGACCAACAGCTTTCAGATAGCCTTAAATTAAAGAAACGGTAATCTTTTTGAAAAGTGATTAAGGAGATGAAAGGTGATTTTATAAATTTTCTCTAGTTTACTGAAAGTCGATACAATCTGGCTACAAGTTTGCTGTAAATGGCTCCAGACACGCAACGCATTGAGGCTGGTTTTCTCGTTTAAATAAATAACTAGGTACTGTATAAATGACCCATCCGAAGACGGGCAAGGACAACCTCGTCTTGGCACCCAACTCTGTAGCCTGAATGCCATTTACCGATGTAAGGTTTAATAGAATGTTATTTGTTATCTACCCATTGATTCCAATTATTTTGCCATTTTGATCGTATGAATGTTGTGATAAGTGATTAAAAATGTTAGAGTGGTAGTTATAGTGCTTCTTTCACGGCACGATCTGCCTTTGCATTACCTGGTATTCCAGCATGTCCGGAAACCCAGCAAAAGGTACTATGACATTTTAAGGTTATATCTACGCGTATAAAAAAGTATTTGTACTTAGTGTATGTATGAATATACTTATATATATATATTCATGAACTTAATTACAAATACAATTTTGTAAATGAGTTGACCATATTTTGGAATTAAAAGACAGTGGTTTCCTCATAAAAACGCTACAAAAATGCAGCAAGATATGTTTTTACCTATAATTTGACTTACGCAGATATGATTTAGAAATTAACCATCACCTACTCGGTAAACAGATATAGCCAAGTTTTAGCATTAGGTCTTTCTGACGCAGTTTTCAAAATTATTTACACATGTGCTACGTACAAAAGTAAAGAACATAAAAAGCTCGCTTTTGTTATGGAAAATGACCATAAAAGTATTCTCAAACCAAATGCAACTTATTTGCGGGAACCATTGTAAACCCGGCATAGTCCACTTAATTGTATATATCAAATTTAAGTTTTGATTTACTTTTAATATTAATTTTTAATACACGTAATATGTTTTTTCCTTTTAATGGCTCTTTAGACAATGACCTCACTTTTGGCCTTTAGTTAAGCTTTCGTCTCTGTGAAGGAGGCTTTCGGTTCTATCTTATGGCCGAGACATATCAGAGTCTGTGAAAATGGTAGTTTCTACTCCTGCTTAGCGCTTAGCAATTTAGAAGTAGGGCGACTGGTTCGCCCATTGTCAGTATAATGTGAATGGGCGAGGTGTCCTGCTGGGTGTCTTCGGCATTATATTTCGGTGAGGTCGCGATATAAAGACGGCATCAGTTCCGCGCTATCACAAGGAGACAAACACGAACATATCGCAGACTCCCATAAACACACACGCATGCATCTTGGACACAGGAAAGGCCGTCTTTAAATTACCAAAGCTGTTAATAAGATGTTAAACAAAAAATAAAACCAAACCAAAACCAATTCATCGTATACAAATAGAACCCTTGGCTACTGTACATTGCAACCTAAATAGACAAAATGGCGACACAATGCAGTAATTGCTTTCTTTGTTTGGTTAACTGCTCTAACATTCATATTTAATTTATAAACACGTGCTTTCGTTTCGTATTATTTGTCGTTATGTAAAACAATCTCTAGACGTCTAAAGTAAGGAATCATCACAAGAAAATATCGTATTTGTAAAAACAGCAGTATTTAATTATAAACTTCGTATTTGACCAGACTTAAAACACTCAATACAAACTACAAAGCACTTCAGTAAAGGATTTTTTCATCTCTATGGGTTCATCACTTTTTGGTTCAATGCTATACAGAAATCCCTGTCACATTTACCGATCGATACTACACAGAAAAATATATATGTTTATTTGTGACCAGTCGGACATGACAATTGCAAAAGCTGTTTATTAGTTGAATTAAAAAGCAACCTTAACCGACACATATACTAGGAGAATTATTTAGACCTGTCACTTAGCAGGTACGAGCATGGACTTGTGGACGTGTGTGTAGCTTAATACTTCAACGTCTCAAATGTACTTAAATAAACCTAATAAACCGATGGGGTTATAAAATCGCAAAAATTCCGGCGAAACCAAAAGTTTCCTAGAGCACGGTAATATTTGTTAAAGGTAATGTTTACGTATTTTGACTGAGTCAAAATTAAACCCATCCGATGATTTAACAATTCTTGCTATCGCTATTTCTCATGAAGTACAAGAGGTCGGTATCTGTGCAGGGCAACTTTTGGGACTGATCGGGAAAATATCAAGGCCAACGTTTGGTTTTGTTTTGTTTTGTTAAACGTCCTATATACAGCCAAGGTCATTTAAAGACGGCTTCTCCTGTATGCAAGTTACATGTGTGTAGTGTATGTGTGTGTGTTTTGGGAGGCTGCGATATGTTCGTGTTTGTCTTCTTGTGATAGCGCGGAATTTTATAGTGCTACCTCACTGAAACATACTGTCGAAGATACCCAGCAGGACGCCCCGCCCTGTTAAATTATAATAAAAACGGGCGAACCTGTCGTCCCACTCTTAATATGCCGAGCATATCAGGAGTAGAAACTGCAATTTTAACAGACATTGGTATGTCTCGGCCAGAGGACAGAACCCAAAACCTTCCTAACAGAGGCTGCGCTCAACAAATGGCCATTAGTGAGGCATTGTTCGGGAAGACATTAGGAAGAAAAAAGTTAATTCGAAAGAAAAGATAGGATTCCAAATCTAGTCGCCTCTTACGATTATGCCGTTGGGGACAGCAGGTACAATTCTTACGCCCTACCTGCAGGTACTACATGGCCAACAGGCAGCCATCTTGGATTTCGATAGTGGAGGTATGTTATCTCTGTTTCTCAGTAAGTATTAAAATGGATCTTTCTTAAATTTATTTGTAGGTTCCCATTGGTCTTTCGTTGTGCAGGGCAACTTTTGAGACTGATCGGATAAACAACATGGTCGACAGGTAGCCATCTTGTATTTTGTTAGTGAAGGTTTGTTATCACTATTTCTCTGGAAGTTCTGGGGGGATCTTTCTTAAATCGACATGTCATTCCCCTTGGTACTTAGTTGTGCAGGTTCATAAAAACGACATGGCTAAAGGAACAACTAATGATATCTATTTCAGATTGCAATGATCGAAGCTATTTTTTTCAAGTATTGTTGTACTAGTAAATATGTAAAGTGTTACTTTGAAGGTTGCCTTTTATTCACAGCAGTATTATGTTTGATCTAAAGTTACATCAAGGCGCCGACATCTTTCTTCAATATAAATTAAACTGCAGGAGCTAAAAATAATACTAGTCGATACCGTATTCTTAAGATCCATTTGCTATGTTTAAGAGGCACCAAACACTAAAAAGGATATGCTTAGAAAATGTTTTAGAAACCCATCAACTGCTTTAGATGAAGCTACCAAAACAACAACAAGGAAAAGTCCCAATAGATTATAATAAAGTCCTGTGGGCTCACTAAGACCACAACCTCAGGTCCTTAGAGCGAACCTACTCATAATGGAACCCATTAACATCATAAGAACAAGTCGTCGGAGTAAAGTAGCACAGGAAGATAAAGGCTTAACAGCAAACAACAAAATTAGATTAATTCCAACGAGCCATCTATGTAATTCTTGAGAAAGAAATTATAGAATTATTCTGTTGTGGTTGTTTTCCCTTTACGTCAATATAAAAATCTGTGATAATTTTGTAGGTGAGGAAAAACAGATTATCTGGAGTTCTTCACAGATTCTCTACTTTTTAGTTCTCGAAACCGCAACCAATCAGTGAAGGGCTAGATATCATAGATGGTCACATGCGTCTAGCAATCGGCTATCGTCATCTAGACTTATTTTAACACCATGTGAAGTACTGACCTGCAGGCATTTCCAACAATACCAAAACAACTAAAGATCCTGGTAAGCGGAAATCCATTTGTCCTGAAAAACAATTGTATTCATGATATTGTATTAGTAAACATTCCCATTTGCGATTACTTATGAAGTTGAAACCAAAGTTATCATATGCATATATAGTAGTTGAGAAAAAAATATGCCTGGCGGTCTAATGCGTGGGATGCATAAAGAGCAAAAGCACCTGGCCCGAGGGGCCATAATACGGGATCCATCGCCAGTCCGGCTTCAACACTGGACTTTTAAGGTATTTAACTAGTAGCATGCTGGGAGGAAGGATGTCCAAATGTATTCAAATGAATGACCTTCGCCTATTTTTAAGGTCAAAGGGGTCAAATAAGATAAAATCTTGGAACAACTCCTTCTTAATAACCAGGAAACAATTGTCTGAAACACATTTGAACGACTTTTTCAGAGCAAGCTTACAGTAAGTGTTGTATGCAACACCCGTTCCCTGCAGTCAATTAAATTTTCTTAGAAAAAAAATTTACTTTGATAGCAATGAGGCCCTAAAATGGTGATAAATGTCTATTCTAGTAAGTGACCTTCACAATTGACCTTTTGACTCCTAACTCAATCCCACCCTATATATTTTCTAATAATATTAGATTGCATCAATTTTATTACAATCGGTCAACCCTATCACAGGGTATCATCTGGAAGTCAAAATATGAGGATAAAAGTCTTTTTTTAGTAACAGTAACATTCGTCTTTGAGCTTTTGACCCCAAACATGATCCCACTCTATACTACCTTTTTGTAATAATATTAGATTCCATCAAGTTTCAATACAATCGGTGAACCCTATCACAAGTTATCATCTGGAAGCCAAAATATGACGATAAAAGTATATTTTTAGCAACAATGACCTTCGTAGTTTACCTTAAGACCCCAAACATAATCCCAATCTTTACTACCTCATAAGCTAACATTTTATGAAGTTTCAACCAAATACATCAATCCTTTCTTATCTCGAAACCAAAATAATTTTGACGAAAAAATATCTATTTTTAGCAAGTGACCTTTGTAGTCGACTTTTCAACCCCAAACTCAATCCCACTCTGTATTACCTCATAAGTTAACATTGTATGAAGTTCCAACCAAATCCATCAATCCTTTTTGAAGTTATCATCTGGAAATTAAAATTTGACGAAAAAATATATATTTTTAGCAACAGTGTCCTTCGTAGTTGACCTTACGATCCCAAACTCAATCCCACTCTGTATTACGTCATCAGTTAACATTGTATGAAGTTTCAACCGAATCCATCAATCCTCTCTGAAGTTATCGTTTGGAAACCAAAATTTGACGAAAAATATCTATTTTTAGCAACAGTGACCTTCGTAGTTGATCTTTCGATCCCAAACTCAATCCCACTTTGTATTACCTCGTAGGCTAACATTAAATGAAGTTTCATTCAAATCCATCCAATTTTTTTCGAGTTATCGTCTTGAAACAAACATCCAGACAGACGGACAGACAGACAGACGGAGACAAACACTATTGTCCCCTCCGGTTCCACCGGCAGGGAACTATACACCAAAAGGCCCAGGATGATTATATTTTGCCAACCTTATTTTGGCATGAAGGGCTATCAAGTTTGTTTAAATGAATGACCTTGACTTACATTTAAGGTCATAGGGGGTTAATGATGTCAAAACACTTTCAAACTTATAAGTTATCAGATGTCCCAGGGTGATAATTGTTTGCCAGTAACATAGTGGCATTAAAGGCTACCATTGTTAAAATGAATGACCTTGATTGAAATGTCATAGGGGTCAAATACGTTAAAATCTTGAAACAACTTCTGAATAACCAGAGCGCCCAAGATGATATTTAGCTAGTAGCATTCGGGGATATAGGGCTTTCAAGTTTGTTCAAATGAATGATCTTTGCCCATATTCAAAGTAATAGGGGTCAATTGTCTTTTTAACATTTAATCAACTTCTTCTGAATAACCGAAATGTCTAGGGTGGTAATGTTTGACTAGAAGCATGCTTGAAAGAAGGGTTACACAGTTTGTTTAACTGATTGACATTCGATTTTTTTCAAGGTCACAGGGGTCAAATTTGTTGAATTCTTTTAATGACTTCTGAATAACAAAACCTTCCAGGGTGAAATTTTTGCCTTAAAATAGCGCAAATCTGATCCCGTTTTTTTATAATATAAGCTCATTTGAAATACCATGCCGAAGCCACCAAAGATAACATTCCACTTGGTCACATTATCAGGTATACGTGTGTGTAGTACGTCCAATTAACAGCTGAAGTCGTTGAAATGTTAAGTATACATATTTTATAAATGATGGAGGCGTCATGTTGGTGTGATGAAATGTCAGAAACAAAACAAATGCACCTATTCACATTACATTGGCAATTTATAGGAGAGTAACTTTGCTTACTCTGATGATTGTTTTTACTATTAATTGTGTTTAAGGTCTCCTGAGACAAAGTCTCAAGTGACCTATTTTAATCGCCCTTTGTCCGTCGTGCGTCGTCCGGAAACAATTTACATTTTCGACTTCTTCTCAGAAATCCCTGAACCAATTTCAATGAAATTCAGCAGACACCTTCCCTGGCCTAAGGTCAACCAAAATTGTGAATTAGGTCGTCCCCAGCCCCCAGGGGCCTGAGTGGCGGGGCTAAAAGAGGTCAAATTGACTAAAATTTAAAAAATCTTCTTTTCAAGATCCAAATATGGTAGAATCAAATACTCTTCATAGATGGAAGGGCCTTATGGTGCTCTACCAAAATTGTGAATTTCATGACCCTGGGGTCTCATGTTCCCCCTAGGGAGGGGGTAAATTTTGCTATATTTTATATAGGAATCACATTTTTTGACCAACATTTGTATAATTTCCATTAGAATAAATTTAAACGTGGTTAGCATTATCAGTATTGGATAGCAATTTGATTGTAATGCACAAATCAGCCCTGACTGACCTCCGGGGGTTAAGGGCGGGGCCAAAAAGGGTGAAATTGACTGAAATTTCAAAAATCTTACTCTAAAGATCCAGTTAAGGTAGAATCAAATACTCTTCATAGATGGAAGGGTGATAAGGTGCTTTACCGAAATATTTAATTTAATGACCCTAGGGTCCTAGGTTTCCCTCTGGGGAGGGGGTAAATTTTGCAATAGTTTATATAGGGAAATCACATTTTTGACCAACATTTGTTTAATTTCCATTGGAATTTATTCAAACGTGGTAAGCATTATAAGCAATGGATATCAATTTGATTGTAATGCACATATCAGCCCTGACTGACCCCCGGGGGCTGAGGGGCAGGGCCAAAATTGGTCAAATTGACTAAAATTTCAAAACTCTTCTTCTCAAGATCCAGTTAAGGTAAAATCAAATAATCTTTATAGATGGAAGGGTCTAAAGGAGCTTTACCAAAATCATGAATTTCATGACCCTAGGGTCTCGGGGAGGGGGTTTGGGGGGCAACATTTATTATTGTTTATATTGGCAAATGATACTTCGGATGTTACATATAACTAGATTGGAAATATAATGCTGAGTTGATAGTTTGATAGTTCAAAAATCTAAAATTTCTTCAGTTTTCGTGTTCAGAATCAGAGGTGCTAGTTTAAAATACTCTTTAGTCTTAATTATGTTTACTAGATATTGATAAAGATGGTTTTATTGTATTTTCTCACTTTGAATATCATTTCTGGTCATGTTTTAAAAACAAAATCAAATGTCTGAATACAATATATCAGTTACCGTTAAGGCCCACGGGCCTCTTGTTACTGATAGTGAATTTTAAGATTTACCTGCGATTTTGTTAATACATGTAATAAGATAATAGTATGAACTAACATTATACTGAAGAGTTTATTTGCCTTTAAAACAATAAGACAAAAAAATAATTATGTTTCTTGTTCTGTTCTCATAAGTATGTAAGCATCGTCACATAAAGCTACTTCATTCAAATACTGATGATAAATTTCACCATTTATAGATTTCTGTTTGTTTGTGAGTTATTCCGGATTTACAAGCCCCGTGGTTTTGTTTTCTATGTTGGTTTCTAGATGTTTCCGGTAAGAATAAGAATGAATCCGATAAATTCTCGTTATTTCGTAGTAGTGTTTAAAGTTCAAGGGTTTGGTTTTATTTTCTATATTAGTCTATACTATATTAATGGTAGAATTTGTTAGCATATTATCGGTAAACTGTCAGGTTTTGAAGGACCCCTGTGTGACCTTGAATATGGGCGAAAATGTGAAAACTCCTCTTTGCAAGTTCCAGATATGGTTGGATCATATGTACTTCATATATGCGATTCAAATATAATATGTTTGATTGTAAGAGGTTGATAGCATGCGTGACAATGAGGTTGTCTTTGCATAACATGTAATTCTGTGTAATGTAGGTATGGCCTAATATTCAGGGCAAATACATGTAGCGTATTGATGGCAAATGGTGTAAACACAGTCATTTGCTATTTGTTCCATTATGTAAGTGCATTACGTTTCTAATAAGTTTTTGCGATCCTATAGCATCGTCAGAATCATATAAATACAACAGATGTACGTTGAAGTTTACAATAGAAAACAGCAGTGTCTATTATTATATTGACAATCAAAACAATGAAAACAGTACCGCGTATTGAAGCGAAAACCACAAAATAAATGTTATATATATATAAACATATCACAGTTAAAATGAAAAATTACCAATATTCGAATTTCAATAAAAGATGCACTTTACCTGTACTCCGGCGCCTCTTCCATCAACTGGATTCCACTTATCTGTAAAAAATATACAGCTAATTTTATTGATTGTGTTGCGTTGCAGTTGACATAGATAGCTACTTCCAGCTTGCATTCCATTCCCCTGTTATACTGTACCGGAAACGAATTGGTTAATATTTGATTTGTTGATAAGGTAATTAGTTTCTGAATGTTTTCGTTATTAGTGGTTGCAATAGCTGATATCATAAGGTGTTAGTGTTGATGGGTGAAGAGAACATATAACATCTTACATAAAAACCAGATCCACGCTATAATCTTCTCAAGATCAAGTTAAGGTAGAAGCA
This sequence comes from Crassadoma gigantea, assembly GCA_032360845.1. Taxonomy (NCBI): domain Eukaryota; kingdom Metazoa; phylum Mollusca; class Bivalvia; order Pectinida; family Pectinidae; genus Crassadoma; species Crassadoma gigantea. The sequence goes on from JAULCA010016679.1 coordinate 15,204, forward strand.
AATACTCTTCGTAGAAGGAATGGTCTTAAGGTGCTTCACCAAAATCGTGAATTTCATGACCCATGGGTTTCACGTTTCCCCCTGGGGAGGGGGTAAATTTAGCTATAGTTTATATAGGGAAATCACATTCTATTGGAATTTATTCAAACGTGGTTAGCATTATCAGTATGAGATAGCAGTTTGATTGTAATGCACATATCAGCCCTGACTGACCCCCGTAGGCTGAGGGGCGGGGTCAAATTGGCTGAAATTTCAAAAATCTTCTTCTCAAGATCCAGTTAAGGTAGAATCAAATTAACTTCATAAACGGAAGGGTCTTCAGGAAATTTTCCAAAATTATGAATTTCATGACCCTGGGGTCTCAAGTTTACACCTGGGGAAGGAGGGAGGGGGCAAAATTTATTATCGTTTATACTGGCAAATGATACTTTGGATATTACATGTTGATAACTAGATTGGAATCATAATGCTGAGTTGATAGTTTGATAGTTCAACAATTTTGAGTCAGCCCTACCCTCAAGGGCTGTAGGGCAGGGCCTAATGGAGTCACTGTTCTAAAATTTCTTCAGTTTTCTTGTTCAGAATCAAAGGTGCTTGTTAAAGTCTAAGTTAACTAACATGTTTTAAAACAACTGTCTGAATAAAATATAACAGAACTCAGGTGACCGTTAAGGCCCATGGGCCTCTTGTTTTGTTTAACGTCCTCTTAACAGCTAAGGTCACTTAGTGCAAAACATGAAACAATCTACGATTTATCAAAAAAGTTTTTCCTTTGTTGATGAAACTGGGTGGTACTCATCAGTCTGAGGTGGAGATCGGACAAATTTTCTTTAAATCGGTGACCAGCAGGGGGCTTAATGGCTGTGTCATAAAGAATCCCACAGTGAAACGTCTTTGTAAAAGTTCTTATGCGAAACTTAGGATAAGAATTTATCTTTTCTGAAAAAAAAGTCCTATCAACAGCTATAGTCATTCAAGAACGGCCTCTCCTTGTGTGCAAGAGGTATGCGTGTGTTTGGGAGGCTGTAGAGTTGTTGATAGGATGTTAAACAATCTTAAACCAAACCAAAACCCGGCATTTAAGCTGTGTGCAAGATGCATACGTGTTGAGTATGCATTTGCGTTTTGGGAGGCTGCGATATGTTCGTGTACTTGTGACAGCGCTGAACTGATGCCGACTTTATAGTGCTACCTCACTGAAACATACTGCCAAATACACCCTGCAGTACACCCTATCCGGTCACATTATACGGACAACGTGCGAATCATTCGTCCTTCTCCTCAATTGCTGAGCGTTAAGCAGGAGTAGTAACTACCGTATTTACAGAATTTGGTATGTCTCGGCCAGGGGACAGAACCACCCGTCCACACGGGGCGAGTGCGCAGCAAAAGGCCAAAAGGTGAGGCATTGTCAAGAAGATATTAGGAAGAAAAAAAAATTGTTGAAAAAGAAGAGAAAGGGTTACATCTCAAATTCAGTCGCTTTTTACGATCATGCAATGAGGGCAGCAAGTACAATTCTTACAATCTACCTGCAGGGACCAGGGATTAAAACATTTCATCCTTATTTGGTCTGTAGCAATCTTGGGCCAAGGGGTCTCAGTTCTGCATAAACGGTGAGTGTGGATCCTCTAGGGGCAGAGGGTTGGGACCGGATATGGAAAATTGAGGTAGACCTTAAAATCATTCTTTTCCCAAAAGGATTAAGGGATTTCATTGTAATTTTGTCTGGATCGTGCTGGGGCCAAGGGGACTAAATTGTGTATAAACTTGTAGGTGTAGCCCCTCTGGGGCAGAGGCAGAGGGGTGGGGCTAAGTAGGAGAAATATAGATAAACGGTCAAAATTCTTCTTCTACCGTAGATATTAAGGGATGTCATCCCATTTTGTTTAGAACATGCTTGGGTCAAAGGGACACAATTTTGTTCAAATGGTGAATGTGGCCCCTCTGGGGACAGAGGGGTTGGACAAAATAGGGGAAATAGAGGTAAACATTTATAATTCAACTTATACCATAGGGATTAAGGGATTTCATTGCAATTTTGTCTAGAGCATTCTTGGGGAAAGGGGACTCGATTTTGTAAAAATGTTGGTTTTATTACCCCCTATTAGAAAGTTGCGGGCCCAATAGGGAGAATCGAGTTTAAAACCTTTAAAAATCCTCTTTCTACCATAAGAATTGAGGGATTTTATTCCAATTTAGCCTGGAGCATGGGGACTTATTTTCCATAATGGTTAGAACCTTCTGGATGCTGATAGTTGTGGAACCCAATAGGACAATTTGAGGTTTAAATCATTCTTCATCTGTACCGTTGGAAGGATTTGATATAAAAGGAATAATTTCCTATAGTTGAGTTTATCCAGGTGAGCGATAAGGCCCTCTGGGTCCCTTGTTCCAAAGCTGATATTTTAACGTTTATTGAAGAGTACGTTAAAATAACATACATTTTAGTATTGGTGTTACTAAATAATGTATCAGTCAACTAGTTTCACGCTTCACTCATGTTTCTCGTTACCGACGACTCTCAAATAATTCATGGTGCTTTTTGATCGGGGTTTACCGTCCTTGCAAGCATCGGGAAACACCGTTGTTAGACAAGATAAAAAGGCAGTCATTAATGTTGCGATAGGAGTAGATAGAGTCACGCATATTATATTTGATGTTTACGTGTAACAGCCTTTGTATTAAAAACATTACAACGCGTAATAGGACTACTATAGCTAAGGTCATTTAAGGGTGTGTCTTCATGTATGTTGTGTACGCGCAGGTAACGTTGGTGTAATTTGCATTTTATATCAAACGTCGTTTTCATACGCCTGTCAAATATTATGGTATGGCGCCGTCCGTCTACACGATTGGTACACTGCGAGACTATTTTAACACTGTGGGAATCTTAAAATAGTCCCATAAGTGAACTAGCAGACCAAGCATCTCTACATTAAACTTGTGCTGAAACTATATTTCGGCGCGTAGATTAAAATCTTAAAATGATATTTTAATGTAATTTCTTGAGATTGTTTCAATTTTTATCTAATTGTAATTAAAATATTTGGACAAATGAATATGGATTTCGGACAAATTACTTTTGCACAGTCCTTGTCCGACAGGATAAGTGAAAAATTACTTATTGTAAAGCCCTGAAGCACTGAAAGTACTGAAACTGCGATACTAGTTCTCAAGAAAATAGGGTTCATTTGTGATAGTGTATGCTCTTTGCGATGCATTTCTGGGTGGAAAAAAGACTGGTTAGCTTGATGTCAGGATAATGTGACCAAGTTAAGCATCATGTCATTGTGTCTGGCTTGATATTTCAGTTAGACAGCACTATAAATAAAAAGACGCCGTAAGTGAAAGCAGACACAGTATCAATGTGATCTATACACGAGATAACGGGACGTTTAACCCGAATAAACAAAATAATCTATTGATGACCATACATGCTGGTGAAAACATACTTTGTTACTCTGATATAGAGAAGAGAGTAATCAATTATTCATTTTTAAATAGATCATTCGTGTATTTTGAACACAACAACTTACTAAATACTTCACCCTGCAGGTAGGGCGTACGAATTGTACCTGCTGCCCCCATTGCATATCATAAGAGGCGACTAAGTATGGAATCTTATCTTTTCTCTTCTTTCTAAACAACTTTCTTCTTCCTAATGTCTCCCTTGACAATGCCTCACTTTTGG
>JAULCA010016790.1:0-18897 GCA_032360845.1 Crassadoma gigantea
TGACAACGGGCGAACCAGTCGTCCCACTCCTGAATTGCTGAGCGTTTAGCAGGAGTAGAAACTACCATTTTTAAAGATTTTGGTATGTCTCGGCTAGGGAACAGAACCCAAAGCCTTCCTCACAGGGGCGAACGCTCAACTTATGGCAAAAAGTGAGGCATTGTCAAGGGAGACATTGGGAAGAAGAAAGTTATTTAGAAAGTAGAGAAAAGATAAGATCCCATAATTAGTCACTTCTTACGGTCATGCAATGGGGGCAACAGGTTCAATTATTACGCTCTACCTGCAGGGAACTTGCCCATTGAGACAGCATTATAAGATTAAGAAAATTGATAGATATATAAGATGACAAAACAGTGTCTCTATTCTATTAATTATTTAAAAAATATGATTTGCTAAAAGGATACAGAATTCTTATTTTTCTGTTTATGAATAGCAGAAAGAAAATTAATTTAATCGAGTACTTAATAATTAAAACAGATTCGTACTATTAATGTTTCAATTGTCGTACCATCACTTTTTGTTGCTTTTGCCCTTATATACTTAACGTTACAATATAATAACGTAACATTGTACTACTTTTCCCTTTTTTAATTCGCTTTTTGTCAAACGACAGAACACGAAACATGATATAAATGTTATCATTCTCTGTTTGACAGTGTTGCGATGCATGAACAAACAAAGTGGTACAATAGGGAAATTTCGATTCAATGGCCTGTATCACATGCTATTTATTTATTTTTTCTGTAAAACCCTATTTGACATTTAAAAACATTTTCTCAATTAAAATTGATGACGACACACGTGCATGTCTTACATTATCTCCTTAAAAGAATATCATTTTTAAAGCTGGTCCGATATTCCAATTAGGTCTTCAACAAAGAGTCGTTAAAACACGAAATTGTTCTTATGATAGTGACAAAACATAAAGATCGCTAACTCCAGTTATCTTATGGAATCGGTCACTTTACATACACATTACAATAAACGGAATTTTATCTCAAATAGTACCAACAACAACAGCTGCAGGAGCAACAGGTAAAACTGTTATTTATGTATGTTTTATGATAAATATTTTTTCAAAAGAACTGTTTGCTCTTCATCGAGACGACTAAATATTAGAAATATTTTTACAAAGAAACTTAACACAACTAAACTGATAACACATCCATTTTGCCAGGTAAAAATGGATCTATTAGGCTTGGAGTTCCACCCTTGATGCTGTTATGTGGGATCTTCACCAAACTGTTCCTACAACTCTGATGGGACCTTATTCAAGTCATTATAGTCATCCTGAAATCTACATTAGCTGTTAAGCACAATGACGGATGTCATCTGATCGAATGTTTAGAACTTTAGAAAAAATGACAAAGTTAGCGTGAATCTTTTACGATCGGACTAAAAAAGTATCGGATATTGCTACGTGGCTTGTATTAATAATCGACCTTCTCCATTAAATAATTGCATACTAATCATACAATTCTAAACGCTTATTTCGAAAATTCCGCATGCATTGATACATATTTGTTTATCCAGCAGTATGTTGAGCTGCAATTTTAAATGTGACCTATATGTTCTATTCATAATGTATTCATAATGAAATTTGTACATTCCGTAACATAACTGTGATATTTGAATACATGTTACATTGCCAATTAATAAAATATGTGTAAATCAAAAAAAGTGTCTAATTATTATTTTAAGAATGACATTTTTTAATATTACTATAATTTTTCAATTGTTTATTCAAATATTTGTAGTAATTGTAATACAGGAAAGGAATGCGGCAATGCTCCACAGTGATTATTTTGCATTTTTCTCCAATTTGCTTGTAACTATATAGTTTTTGCTATTCAAACATATTCTGATGAAAAAACAACCAACGATAACATGATTATTGTTCGAGATACCACATACAACAGTACAAGTATCACATGCTGCAGTTACGCTCAAGTTAGTAGTTACCCTGCTTCGTTTATTAGGCTATTAATTAGGCTATCCCCCTTGAAACAAAGAATAAGGTGTTGTGACACGTTTGTATGTGAATATAAATGTTTCTATTCATCTTGTCGTTGGATGCATTCACATTGAAAAAAAGAGGAAAAGATATCCTGCATCTTATCCAAGCTCCTCTTGTCATAGATTTGTCATAGTATTGATATATTTAAACATAGGCATAATAAACCATAGTCAGTATATGATGTTGTACATAGGAGATTTCACATGTACATATGTTTCCCATATTAATATGATAAACAAATTGTGAAAATTTGCTACGCCTTTGTATATGGTAGTTAATGTTGCTCCTGTGCCTCATGAAAATGATACCATGTACCAAATGTCTAAATTGATAACGTCAAGATGTTTAAAGAGCAGCAATGGACTTGATTCTAGTTGAGGAATATTTGAAAGCCGGTCTTATATCAGTACATCAGCCATTGTTGACACTGCACATCAATATAATGGAAATTGTACTTTCTAGAACCTACCGTCACAGTACCAAAATCGGGACACTTTTTAGTAAAATAATTATGTATTTCATACCATAGTACCGATCTCAGTAATTTTTGTGTACTTTACCTAAATAGAAATCATTATCTTTTTATTTTGATAACAAGTTGATATTTCCGGCGCGAGGTACTATAAGTAGAAGCGAAAATACAGTCATAGTTACGCGATAACGAAACAGGTGTAGCTGCAACCAAATTGCGACACCCCTACACGTTTTGGCTTACATTTGGAGATGAAAACAAGTATAAAGCAGGACATAGCATATCTTTGGAATATTTTAAAGTCAAGCGTCGTTCTGAATGAATTTCTTTTACAAACTACCATTAGTTGTGATGTAGTAGGATTGTGAAAAGTCAATAACGTCGTATGGCACATCAATTTAGAACGTTACATTTTCGCTATTATTGACAAACTAAAACGTAACATAGCTAAAAGTGAACATGACCTAAAAAGGTCACACTAATGCTGGTGAAGTTATGTATTTACAACGTAAAACTGAATGTATAGGATGACCGTGTAGGGAATAATGAGATGAAGACGCAGAATTAATTCTTGTGTAATTTCAGTAGTTAATTAATAAAACACAACTTTATGTGTGATTCCATGACGAGTTGCAGGTAAACAGCATTCTATGCTTATAACGCACAATGAAATTTCGACATTTTGGTGCAAAGCCTTTCTGTTGTTTCATGTCACACAACAGTCAAAAGAAAGGTTGAGATACCATAACGTTGGGAGGTCGTAATTAAACACAGAAGGAACTCTTTCACTAGGTTATTAGATGTTTGGTTACACAATTTATGAAGCTGGTGTTAATAAACTTATAACAGAGTCGTTATGTAATAAATTTTGTAATGAAGTCCATACATGTTGGTATTTGGTATCCTACTTATTACGAAATGAAGTTATCTTGTTCTTGATTTAACATTCGTACCCCCCACATCACCCACACTCCTCCCCCCCCCAAAAACAAACAAAAATAATCGAAACATAAACAGTTAACGAGCCAGTATGTACAAGGACTGTTAAACAATATACAGTAGCACAAAGGTATATTTGTGTTGCGTTCCAGGAATTAATTCAGTTGTAAACAATTTACGACTTCGTGAAATCAACATATATGCTGATAAAATCTTAGCCATTTATATAAACCCTTCGGAACGTAATATGTAAGCGTGCTGGCGATATGGAGCGTAAATGTTGTTTGGTTAATATCTCGATTAATACAGGTTTATAAGTTTGATCAACAGGTTCGGTAACCGCAATTATATTATTTTATCAAAAATTGTCTGCTCGATATTCTAAGTAGTTTTGAATGCATTAACTTCAAACGTATTAGGAAGGTTTATTATCATGATAACTGTGACAAGATGATTTAGAGTTAGAGCATGTGCGCCTCGCACCACGTCACATTATATACTCTGTGCCCTAACAAACATGTCACACGTGGCCCCAAATATAACACAGTGAAGTCCGTAACATTGATAAATGCAGAAATATTGCCTTTATATGAACAGAACACTGGTATCCTTTGTATTTCCGAATCACCTGCATATTTTCTGAACAGTTAAATTCACTTTATCTCTGACATCAAGTGAATCACTGAAAAAGCGTAAACGTTTGGAAATACTTGTTAATTATGGTATGTTATGTGCAAATCAGTATCGTATTGAGCTAACTCTATATCAGACTTTGCAATATTGTATGTCATATTAGAATAAGGCAAAATATCATATTAAACAGACCGATTGCACTTGGAAAATGAAAGCGATGTTGAATAATACCTTTATTGAGAGATATTTTTGTCAGTCTTATCTGACGTTATTTTATTTTACAAGTCCATGATATACCGACCGGAACACAGTTTTTATTTTGTTTGAGTAAAAGCCTACACATTACCAACAGAAAAGCAAATTACTTTTAAGTACATACTGGATCGTTATGGCGAACCACGACCACGAGCTTGTATACTTTCATGAGAATAGTAAAATAAGTAAATCGCACCAGTCTCTGTTTATGACAGTTTTGTTGTTACTGTAGCGTTAATTCAGAACTACATTTTGATTCAATAATGTTTACCGATAATTGCATCAGGTTGACTAATTCACACATAGCTTAATGTTTTACAGTTCAGAAATGATCATCTGAATAGTCCGATAATAAAAAAGTGCACTCATACAGTATATTTTTAGCAATCATTACGATCAATTTGCAATTTCGTCAGAAAGATCATTTATGATTTTGGTCTGCCACTTAACCCTTCATGTTCATAGTGTAATCTTTCTCTATCTTATTTTTGTGAAAACTGAGATGATTAAATGTACCATACTCGGCCTATCATTCTGGTAGTGTTTAGTGGCTGTAAGTGCATTCTGATTCTGGTAGTGTATAGTAGCGGTGTGTGTGTGTGTGTTTGTGTATGTAAGGGGGGTATTTGCACGGTTTGAAAAAAAAATGTGAATAATACTTTTATTAGGCTAATATATCTTTCATGTCGCCGTGGTATATTCTTTGCCTAGCGGAAGGAAGGTCTTGTTTGTTGGAAGCAAAGTTTTTACTGTCACGCTTTTTATAGATTGCCCATCTAATGGCCAACCCCTTACTTGTCCCCCTATTCTACTGGCTTTTACTTGTATGAAAGTAGAATATCCAAAACAAAACACATGAGCGCCCGGTTATCTATTTGTCAGTACAGGTTGTAGACGCTGGTACGACTAATTCTTCTTTCTTCTTCTCTTCTGTTTACTCTTTCATTCAAACTGATCTATTATAAGATGGGTGTGTTTACCATGTATTTTCCTGTTCTCGACTATGTCTTTGTCCTGACGATAATCTGGTAAAAATTCAACATTGTTATCGTGCTGTAAATGTTAATAGTCTACGTGAGTTATGTATAATTAATTCACTAAACCTCAGACCAGAACCTTGGTTGCACATATAACGTTTAAATATACTCCTGAGGAGTAAAGCAAATGTAGGAATAAAGTTCCTCCTAAGGAACCGATTTGGGAAGTAGACAGGCGTTTTCTTAATATTAACTATCCTGAAAGATACAAATTAAAGGATACTAAACAAATGTCATCCAGCATGGTGGCTGCCGTCACCGCCCTTGGTCAGTAAAGAGTTTAGTACAATAATCACTAATACTACTACCATCAGAATCAGACTCAAACTCCTGAGACTCAATAAATATGTCATCTCGATTCTTTTAATGTTGATGATCTGTTTCACCGAAACCACACTTGGAAAAAGGAGTCCGTTCTTGATCACTTTTCCCTTCACCCCTCAAATACTGGTCATGTTTCTTCCGCATGCGGTCCACGTGGATCACCTGTGCCTTGCCTCTAGTTCCGCAATTTACTTTGTGAGTCAAATCAGAGAACTTGCCTAATACTTTAAATGGTCCCCGCCAGAAACTAGTCAATTTTGGTGATAGCCCCTGTTTCCTCTAGTGAAAGAAAACGTACACCAGCTCTCCGACATTAAAGATCTGCCAGCTAAATTTCTGGTCATGATATTGCTTCTGTCCTCGCATTGAACCAGCCGTTTATCCCTAACAAAAGCATGAGCATTTCCCATCCTCTCTTGCAACTCACAAACCCATCGGTGTTGAGGGATTGACTTAGCAAATCGACGCATCTCATACATTAAATCAAGAGGTGTTACAACCTCACGACCAAGCATGAGCTTGTTTGGTGAATAACCTGTTGGTTCGTGCTGTGAAGAATGTATGTATCCCAATCTGAATGGTGTTCAATGACATAAGCGCTCAGCATTGTCACCAACGTTTTGATGAAGCGCTCTACCATCCCGTCCGACTGAGGATGGTAGAGTGTGGTCCGTGTCTTGTTTATTTGTAACAAATGACACATTTCATTAAAGAGCGAACCCTCAAATTGCTTCCTTTGGTCGGTATGAGTGTACTTCCACTTGCCAACACCATGAACAAGTCAAGGGTAGAAAACCACGTATTACCAGACGTTGGTCTAACGAATCATCGATTCGTGGCAGAGGATAGGCATCCTTGATTGTCACGCTGTTCAACTGTCAATAGTCGACACAAAATCGAGTTGTTCCATCTTTTTTTTTCTTAACTAACACGATTCCTGACGACCATGGACTACAGGACGGTTCCCTCACCCTTTGTTTAAGCATATCCTCTATGAGCATGTCTACTTCCTCACGCAAGTGCACTGGTACACGTCTAGCCGGTTGCGTTATAGGCCGTGATTTGCCAGTATCTATAGTATGGCGAACAATGTCGGTTCGACCCAAATCATTATTGGAGACAGCAAATAAGTCCGTGTACTCCTCAAGCAATCGCCCAACTTGAAGTGCCTGCTCTTTAGATAAGTTTCCAATAGACTCGTCTTTAGACGCTGTATGTCTTCATTCACTTTAAATGTACCTTTGTTGCAGACCGGCGACTTTGTTTCATGCACCCGATTTAAAGAGAAACACCTTTTTATGGTAATGGAGGTTTTCATATCATCAGTTGTAACAGAACCCCGACGCCGCTCTAAATTTGACCAGTAAAAGTTGACTAATAGAATTAAAATAAAACTATAAACTTAATTTATTTACAAAAAAACCCACTTGGTCGGGCAGGTGACCCCTTAAATTTTCCACGTCCGATCGGGGAATCGAATTCATATATTGCAGAAAATGCCTAATTAATAGATTTAATACATTTGTTGCACCCCACCCACATTTTTTGGGTAATTGCAATATGACAATGTTTTTATTTTTTCGCAAAAATTAAGGGTAATGCTACTTTTGCAGCTTTATTGCAGTGCCAACACCCCATAAATTATTTCAGATATTGACAGATTTCTTTTGAATATTAACAGGCAGAAAAGGACATGTGTAAAATGGAGAAATAACTGAAAGAAAATGAAGAGTCGTTAAAAAACCTTAAGGCGTTCTTAACGTCAAATCGTACTAATTTTATTGGTACAGTCCGGCAAAAATTACAGGCATTGAACCAGGAAAGATATTGTGGTAAAAATGGAAACCAAGCACTGCAAAAATACCTCAGGTTTTTGCAAATTGCGAACAAAAGAAAAATCCCTGATGACATTGACAATTGGGACATTGAAAAAATAACAAAGCAATCTGTGCTGTAAAAGCAGAGGTCCCATACACTGGTGCGGATTCCACCCAAGAGTGTTCCCATTATGAAGAACTGGAGCATGTTAAAAGTGCTTATCAGTCTAACCAGTATCAGCATAATAACATGAACACACCTAATTTCGTATTTTATCCATGGATGCAGTGGATGCCTCCCTCCCCATTTACACCATCTGTAATACACCCTGAGATGCCCAGATGTACTATATCCCAACCCACGTACACAATTACCAGCCCAGAGCCTGAATATACAGCATCTTTGCACCAACAAAACTCAATTGTATGTAATGCAATATACCTTCCATTGCCACCTGTTGAATCACCTCCTTTCCTCCCTCCTTTACCTGACTGTGTGTAATTACATTTCGTGCACCAAGGGTATTTGTTTTTTTTTATTTTGTACTTTCATGCTAGATAAGCCTGCAGTTATTTTCAAAGTTTAAATGAATGGATAATCCCTTATTTGGACAATTCTTTGATAATTCTTTGTGTACAACAGTCTAATGCCAAGAGATAATCCAGGAAAAATATATTACATCAGTAATGTATATGTGTATGAGTTCAGTTTAATAAAAAATAGGCAAGAAAAAAGAAAACACACTGAAATTCGCATCCTCTATAATTCATACTATACAGTCCCGCCCGTCCTGTAATCGTCACAGTGTATTTTCCCTCCTGTAATCGTCATAATCTAGTCCCATTCTGTAATCGTCACACTGTACAGCTCCGTCCTGTGATTATCACAGTGTACAGCCCCGTCGTCTATAACCGTCACACTGTACAGTCCTGTCCTGTACTTATCATACTGTACAGTCCCGGCCTGTTATCGTCACAATGTACAGTCTCGTCCTGTAATTGTCATGATGACACTGTACAGTCAAGCGTTCATTTAATCTTCATAAGGAGAAACTGTATTATCTAAGAGTTTCAAAATACTGTTTTAAGAATTTCTATGATTTTGACATCAGACTGATTCTTACGTTTTTGACATAATTTATTCTGCAAGATTTTTATTTTGCCTAGAAATATAAATAAGTTAAATGGGTTAACAACTTTATATATTCAAAATAACGTCGATATTTATACATGCATACATTATCTTTAAAGGCTTTTAGTTAAACGTTACATTATTTTGAGTTTTTATGATAAGCCGTGAATAAAATAAAGCAATCCGTTAAAAAAATTTAAACGGTTTCCTTAAATATTAAAACGAAAGAAAATTGTTGGTAACACATCTTGACGATAACATTAATCGGCCAATTGTTAGTGGTCATGGATCGTTTATAAATGGTTGGCAAAATACATTTTGTGTGTTTCTTTATTGTCAATTAAAAGCCTGATGGATTGTCGTTTCTATTTTTGACAAGTCGTCCAAGTCTTGTTATAGATATATAGAAACGGATAAAAACAAGAATATAGAACATATAGAACACATTTGATATAGAAGAGGAATTCTATTTTGTTTTAGATGCCCATTTTTGCCGATTTACGCAGGACCTTTAGCAATCGTTAGTATATCTGACACATCAGTATGCATAATTGAATCAAGTTGTTTTCGGCAGAAAACAAAACGAAATTAGCTAATTTGGCAATCGAAAACGACAAAATCTTTGTTTTATGTTACATTATATATATGCTATGTACAAGTGATGAGCTGTACACAAAAACTTGAACTTGTAATTGGTTTTGAGTAGTTGACACTAAACGATCAATAAATCTATCGGTGAGTTATGATAAGCTTTCTTACCTCTGATCTCAGTGGCCCGAATAGCCGGTGGACACAGTTGTAGTCGTTTGTAGAAAGAAAATTTGTTTTTTTATACAATATTGCATTAATACAGCTCCTGAGCTTTCTTTAAGAATAAAATAAATAACATTGATTAAATGAGAAAAGAGATAGAGAATACCAGAAACGTATATACTGTATATGTCTCTGAGAATACCGAAGTATAATTCAAATTCGAGTTCAATTACGAAAGAAAGATATGAATGTAAGGAATATTAGCAGCGATTATTTTTGGTTAAACTGACGTGATACGTTTAGTCAAAATATATTAAACAATAGATATGTGTGGTAAGTCCTGGCAAGGATTGAACACCATCACTGCATGTAATCTTTCTATGTAGATTGTACTTGTTTTCAAAGAGTGTATATCTACTATATCATATTCCGTGAATGGCACATATTGGTTTCTATCGGATTAATCGCCGTATCAAATTTACAAACCAACAACCCAACCGTTCACACAAACCTCTGGTATGGAGGTGCTCTTTTATGGTATTCAAGCGGTTCCGGATCAGTTTGTCCAATTACTAGTTTACCATATGATACACATTTAAACAAGTTTTATTGTATCTTACAAGTATAAAAATTGCACTCATGATTTAGCCATTGCTGTCAATTATATATGCGACACAGATCTATATATCTATATATTAATATTTTTACATAAACTACCATAAGTAAATATAGAGGTGATTAAATTGTATTTTTACAAACGCCCTTTATATACTGTATTCAGGGTGACCAACTCAAGCAATGTTTCACTCCTCCAACCCTCTCTCAAACACGTATTTAATGATCTTGTGTACATCGGGGATCTAAACAATCGTCAAAACTTACAAAAGTAGGCTTAAGTTGGTTCCTAGTTGCTAGCTCTGTTTAAAAAGTACGGAATAGGAACCAGACCCAAGTTCCGTTTAAAAAAAAGTTCCCTGACGTCTCTATTTTCAAATTAATGACGGGAGTGATGTCGACTGGCCAACGTTTAGAATATTTATTAATTAAGAAAATAATTCAAACTCTAACAATTTCGATCACTTGGATGTCTGAGATTCTAGAGTTCTAAACTAAGCTAGTAGTAAAATGCAGCCTAGAAATTCTTCATTAAAACTTAGGAGATGGTAGCCAGTCAAGGATTGATGGTTTATTGTATTATTAATCGTAGTCAATGAATTCTAATCATTAATTTTACTATGTTTCTATAGTACATGCACGTAGTGCTTAATATGTTAAAAAAATGATCAACATCATTGAATAAACCAAAAACTCAAGTATACTTAATAACAGTCCCGGGTGATACCAACAAGATTCTTCAATTTACATTAAGAGCCAAATTAAAGAGCTTCGTACTATTGGCTTGAGGACTTCAACACATAGGACATCACTTCCAAATGCTGTCCTAAAATCGTTCAAACTCCTTTAATAAGTGACATATAACAATTATCCAAGTGTATGTACTACGAATGTACTTGATTTATAAGGAGTACATGGACAGAGTACGGGGTACAGGAACAGAGTACGGGGTACAGGAACAGAGTACAGGGTACAGGAGCAGAGTACGGGGTACAGGGTACATGAACAGTATACAGGTACAGGGACAGAGTACGTAGTACAGGGTACAGGGACAGAGTACGGGGAACATGAACAGAGTACGGGATACAGGAACAGAGTACGGGGTTCAGGAACAGAGTACGGGGTTCAGGAACAGAGTACGGGGTTCATGGTACAGGAAAAGAGTACGGGGTACATGTTACAGGAACAGAGTACGGGGTACAGGGTTCAGAGACAGAGTACAGGGTACAGGAACAGAGCACGGGGTACAGGGTTCATGGACAGAGAACGGGGTACAGGGTACGGGTTACAGGGTACGGGGTACATGGTACAGGAGCAGAGTACGGGGTACAGGGTACATGAACAGTATACAGGTACAGGGACAGAGTACAGAGTACAGGTTACAGGGACAGAGTACGAGGTACAGGAACAGATTACGGGGTACAGGGTACAGGGACAGAGAACGTTGTACAAGGTTCGGGGTACAGGGTACAGGAGCAGAGTACGTGATACAGGGTACATGAACAGTATACGGGTACAGGGACAGAGTACGGGGTACATGAACAGAGTACGGGGTATAGGGTACAGGGACAGAGAACGGGGTACAGGGTACGGGGTACGGGGTACAATAGCAGAGTACGGAGTACAGGGACAGAGTACGGGGTCACAGGGTATAAGGACAGAGTACGGGATACAGGAACAGAGTACGGGATACAGGGTAAAACGTAGACTGAAACAATTCATTGAATCGTTTAAGACTTTGTTGTGTATTGTAGAAAACCATTATGTTTGCCTGCATAAGGAAATATCCTCCAAATTAGAAAATTACCAATCAATTCTTCAATAAATTTAATTTTGTGAGCTCATATATGTGAATATATGTAATGTGAAACTTACTTTTAAAACAGATACGTATACAGTTGAGTGTAGACTAACCTTTACTACTAGTGCACTAGTAGTGCACTATGTTTAGACTAGTAGTGCACTACCTTTAAACTACAAATAAACTAGTAGTGCACTAGACCGTAAACCGCTGATGAGCCAAATACCCCTACAGGTGAATGGGCCGTTCGATGGCTGTGGATTTTACCTGTAGTATCCTACCTGTGTACCTCAGCTGTGTCATCTGCTAGCACTTCGAAAAGTTACACTCATGCTTGTAAACCGTATTTCACCCTTAGTAATTTTGATGCATTTTCATTTTTCTTTGATCTCTAAGTATTTCTTTATTGGTGCCTGATAATGTTATTTATTGTAAATACTTAAAGTTTATCTTCTAAAGTAGACTTTATCATAAAAAGGTTAATACAATATTTTAGAACACTAACATTTTATGTATATACAGATTTTAAAATATTTGGAACTTAATCTAATTTCATATAATCCTTTAAATATAAGACCATTTTCATTTGATTTTGATTCTTTACTAATGTTGTTAACATTAAGGTAATTTATTACATAAGTGATACCAGTGTTTTATTCTGTGTTTTAATTTCTATGTACATATGCTTGCTGCACCAAACAGATATAAACACGGTCACTTCCAAAGGTGTGAAAATTGGTCAAGCATGGACTATGGTCTTTTGTACTAGCCACTCCTACAATCTGACCCTCTGTAACATGTTCATTGTTTAGTACACAGATAATTGGCCTAACTTTTGGACCAATAAGTGTCACTTTCCCAATCAGGTGTTACATTTGTTCATATGAACACTTAAGTTATCTATATCAAGATCATTGAATCTACCATAATTAAGTTCATGAAAGTTTTCTACATGATTTACAATATATGAAAGTATTTGGACGCTTTATACAAACAGCAGTAAAAAAAAAAGTTATAACATTTGACGCTAAATGCATTGTTCAAAGTGATGGGTTCAGTTTATTTGGTTTTTAATTGAATTAAAATTAGAAGAAACAATATGGTAAGCGTTATAGTCTTTTTCAAGATATTTCTCACCTGACTTTATCTGTGCTCAAATGTCATCTTATATACTTATACCACGGAATTAGATTAGATCCCAGTCTAAGTCCGTGCTTATACTGTTAATTTGCAGTTTTTAAATCATTGAGTTGAAAGGGCTAAAGATTATACAATGCATGTGCTTAAATAACCCGTATTTAATATTCAGCCAAAATGATCACAACCATTTCCATCAGCGCTGTTTCTATATTAGGGACAAGAAAACTGCTTTCACACCTCTTCAGTCAAATTAAGTGTTTAGAGGGAATGGTGGGGCTATTGAGAATCAGTGTCAGTGAATGGGTAAACAGGACTGAGAGACCTTCAAGTTTTAATACACAACGTGTCAAGATTTCTGAATGAGTTTATGTGGGCTTTCAGGGTCATATTAATCATGAATGCCAAGTCTGCAAGTGGAATCTAAAATTACAATGAATAAATCAATCAATATTCATAAGATTTATAGGAGGGATTCTCCTCTTTTTACAATACAAGAAAAAGGTGATAATGTTTTATGATACAATGACAAGTTAGATATAGCTGTCTCATATTTCATCTATATTGTCCCTCTTTTTATTTAACAGAAAACAATGCCTTACTAACACAACTTTATATTCAATAGAACTTTTCAATTATTTATGTAATTTATATTAAAAAAATACTAGAAATATATAAAGTCATGATGATAAGAACGTTCAATAAAGAACAAAGATCCATACTGGATTGGTTTAGCCAAGCTATACTGTGTATACTACACTGGGACAGCATCTTATTGGTCAGCATATTTACCTGGCCAACAAATTAATTAAAGGCCTCATTTAATATATAGGGTCTTGCTGGAAATAACAATACTTATTAAAGAAGAAGGCATCCAAGCACGGACCCCAACTTAAAGCCTCAGGTAGAGCAATTACAATTGTGCAGGTAAAAATCACAGGTAGACATATGCACTGCCCATTACCTGTATATGGGGGATCAGTGGTCACGCTTGATTGGCTCTTGTGCACTCCTAGTCTACCTGTAGTCTAAATGTAGTGCAATACTAGTCTTAACCTAGTCCACTACTTGTGCACTAGGGTGTAAAGGTTAGTCTACACTCAACTGTATCTCGATACACATTGGATCGGATGTATTGTAGTGTAGAAGTGTGATTTTGTTTAGTAGACAGTGATTTTCACATATAAGATTGTATTATATGAACGTATCTGCTTCAAAGCTCGTAAGAGGAGGCATTTTAATCTGAAATTAGATTTGTCATCCACGTCATACTGAATAGACAAATTCTAACCACGGGCTTAGATTGAAATATAATTCATCAGTATAACGAACGGGATGTACATTCTGTTGTCTTCAAGATTCAATAAAAACATTGATCTGTGCCGCATACTTAATTTATAGCATTGGCTAAATCATGAGAGAGTTAACCAAAAATAACCTCCGCTTATATTAATATTCCTCACGTTCATATCTTTCTTTCATTATCGATGTCGAGATGGAATTATACTTCGGTATTCTCATAGACATATACAATTTATACGTTTCTGGTAATCTCTATCTCTTTCTTCCATACCTCAGCAGAGATATTGTTTATTATATGTTTTAGAAGTTTTTAAACTGACAAGAAAAGATTATATTTTTTTCGAGAAAAAGTTTAATTCATTAAGAAATTTCAGGAGTTGTATTAATGCAATCTTGGCGTAAAAATCATAAATTTCCTTTCTACAAACGACTACAACTGTGTTCCGAGGCTATTACGGGACACTGAGATTACAGGTATGAAAGCCTAACATAATTCACTGACCTTTTTATTTATCATTTAGTGTCAACTATTCAATACCAAGTTCACCTTTTTGTATATATACAATGTAACAGAGAACACATACAAAAAACACATAGAAGTTTAAGGAATAAAGATAGTTTAACACGAGCATATAACCATATTACTGACTTACTCTCCAATACATTTTGTCGTTTTCGATTGCCAAATTAGCTTTTTTCTTTTTGTTTTCTATCGAAAACAACTTAATTAATGAATACATACTAATGTGTCGGATGTAGTAAGGATTTCTAAAGGATCTGCGAAAATCGGCAAAAATGGACATTTTAAAACAAAATGGAATTCCTTTTCTATATCATTTAAGACACACAACCCTATTTCTGATTTCTGTACTCTGACTTTTACCTGTTTCTAAACCTATTACAAAACTTGTCAAAAACAGGAAAATCAACCCAGCCAAGCTTTTTACTTGAAAAAAAAGTAACACACACATGTATTTTGTCCACCATTTATAAACGTTCCATGGACACTGACTAATGGCCGATTGATGTTATCGTTCAAGATGTGTTACCAACAGTTTTATTTCGTTTGAATGCTTAAGGAAAACCAATCAAAATAGTGTTTACGTATTGCTTTTTAATGTAAGCATGCACAATAACAATGACATAATGCCAGAGGTTGACGCACAGTTGAAAAACTCGCGGATCAACATTATATCATAATAAGAAGGAGGATGACATGTATTGTTATTATATACTACCTTCAGATCAATTTTATCTACCTAGATATCTGCTCTAAATGTACAGGGGTTTTTGATGTAATATGAATCACGTACGAAAACTTAAAAATATACCTTCAAATTCAAACTGAATAAGATGCTAAACATGATTTTAACGACATTATGTGCATGTTTAAATGTTTTCAGATTTTTTTGAAATCTAGGCAAGATAAAATCTGTCAGAAAAACTTATGTCAAAAACGGTTGAAACTGTGGTCAGAGGCACGTATATCTAAGACAATGCGTTTGTGCACATGTATACTGTGGTAACGTAAGTTCAATGATAAAACACGTGCTTTGTTTAACCCTGCTGGTGTGTAGGAACGTTTCTAAATCAAATAGCGCAACTCCAATTGAAAGTTATTTTCTACGTTCACTACACAGCATATACATGAGCAAGTCAAAACCTGCCATACCACATTTTATATAATGTCGAAAATTAAATATCGATGCGTAAGGCTATGAATGCAAATAACATATTAAGACAGGACTTGTCGTTGAAGTTGTTTACAAACTAACAACTCAAATATGTAAACACCTCACAAACGTGATATTTAAACAAATTGTCTTGACTGGACGTGATCTCTGAGGAAGTGTTGCGTCAATAGTCTAATGTAGGTGTTTGTGACCAGGCATTTCAATGGTCTATAAGTGTGTGTAAACAGATATCTTAGTGATCTACAGTGAGAGTTTGTAACAAGGTATCTCAGTGATCATCTTAGTTGTCTTTAGTGAGAGTTTGTAACCATGTATCTTAGTGATCTATTGTGAGAGTTTGTAAACAGTTATCTAAGTGGTCTATAGTGGTTGTTAACGTTTGTTACCAGGTATCTCAATGGTCAATAGTGAGATTTTGTAACTAGGTATCTTAATGGTCTATAGTGAGAGTTGTAACCATGTATCTTAGTGACATATAGCGATATTTTGTAACCAGGTATCTCAATGGTCTAAAGTGAGATTTTGTAACCAGGTATCTCAATGGTCTAAAGTGAAAGTATGTAACCAGGTATCTCAATGGGCTATAGTGAGAGTTTGTAACCACGTATCTTAGTGATATATAGTGTGATTGAGTAACGAGGTTTCTCAATGGTCTAAAGTGAGAGTGTGTTACCAGGTATCTCAATGGTCTATAGTGAGAGTTTGTAACCATGTATCTTGGTGATATATAGTGTGATTGTGTATCGAGGTATCTCATTGGTCTATTGTGAGAGTTTGTTACCATGTATCTGAGTGATTTATAGTGAGAGTTTGTAGCCACGTATCTTAGTGATCTATAATGAGATTTTGTGATCAGGTATCTCAATGATCTATAGTGAGAGTTTGTAACCAGGTATCTCAATGGTCTATAGTGAGAGTTTGTAATAAGACATTTCAGTGATCTATGGTAAGTGTTTGTAACCAGGTATCGCATTTGTCTATAGTGAGAGTTTGTAACCAGGTATATCAATGGTCTATAGTGAAAGTTTGTAACCAGGTATCTTAGTGATCTATAGTGAGATTTTGTAACCAGGTATCTTAGTGATCTATATTGATAGTTTGTAACCAGGTATCTAAGTGATCTATAGTGAGATTTTGTTACCATATATTTACTCTATTCTGTGGTAACGTAAGTTTAATGATAAAACACGTGCTTTGTTTAACCCTGCTGGTGTGTAGGCACGTGTCTAAATCAAAGAGTGCAACTCTAATTAAAATATTTTCTATACGTTCTCTTCACCGCATATACATAAGTAAGTTTTCTCCGCGCAGTACAAGGGTGAAACGTGGAGTCATGGTCAACCTTGGAGTAGAAAGAATGCACCTGTGAAACGTAGAGATCACATAGTGTATTACGCTCACTCTACGCTTGCAGCTAACGTGTATAGCCTGTGGACAGTGGATGGGGTACGCTCCAAAGAGGAGATTGGAGTTAGCATGTTTATACTTCTCCTCCACGCTATAGACCGCAACCGCGAAACGTGGGATCGTATGCCTCAACGCGGTGTGTAGTGTAAGTTGTCTATAGTGAGAGTTTGTAACCAGGTATCTTAGTGATCTTTAGTGAGAGTTTGTAACCAGGTATTTCAATGGTCTATGGTAAGTGTTTGTAACCAGGTTTCTCAATTATCTATAGTGATAGTTTGTAACCGGCTAGGTATCGCAGTGGTCTATGGTTAGTGATTGTAAACATGTATCTCAGTGAACTATATTTATTTTGTGATCAGGTATCTCAGCTGTCCATAGGTAGCTGCAATAACGTAGCTCTGGACGACAGACGGACGATTTCTGATAGATGGTCGTTGTCAGAGTTACGGTTCGACGGTAATGTTGCAAAACCAGGAACCCCGAAAATACTACAATTGACGTGTTTCTTGTGGTTGTTTTCAATCACATTTGGTATAATTTAACATTCCTAAATTTGTATCCACATCATAGTTATACTTCTCGGCGAGTGGCTCCGTTATCTGCCATGAGAAATCTCGCAATATTTAATATTTATTGTCAAAGAAAGGACGTAATGTGCAGTTTTATGAATTGAATATTGATAATAGGTACCAGACTTGTGCATCTGCATGTTTTTTTCCTCAAGGAAATCTATCATTATTGACAGAATACCGCCCGATGTGAGTCACATCAGGCTTGCTACACTATCGGTAATAGGACCGACTTCCTACCCTACCGGAGCGGAGAGTAGGCATGCAGTGTATGAATATTCGTTCTAGTCATAGGTAGTGTGCGTCTGTTTCTGTTCGTGACTAGGAACATGTAACTCAGTGAACTATAATTAGTGACTATAATCAGGTATCTCAGTAGTTTATAGTATAGTTAGAGTTTGTGACCGTTATATCATTGATCTATAGGTAGAATTTACAAAAAATAACTGCAATTAACGCATTAGTTAAATAGATACAATTAAATTATAAAGAGAAGAACAAATATTAGAAATAATAACATTAACGGTAAAAGATATTGTACATGTTAAGGGGACTTGATGGGATGCTTGATGTTTGTCATATTTGTAAGTTTCCTTGTTTTTTATTAAGTAAAAGAGACAAAACTGATGAAATAACTTATAAAAAAATCATTTTGAGTCATGTTGTGGCAGAGAACCGAACTGACAAAGTAGGCTTCGCATACTGACTTTTAACCCACACATGCGCGTACATAGATGTATCTCAGGCGGCGCATCACCATTCTCGTTGATAAACAAAGAAACTCTTCGTCTGACCGGTTGGGTCACCTTTTCACTGAAGTGGCTAGACTTACACAGGCCTAGCTTTCGTGCAGGTGACGGTTGTTCCGTGTTGAAAGAGTTACAATTCAAAACAGATTGAAATTGGTTGACCTTTGAGTCAAACATTGGTCAAATGCTAGCCATTCTTCAAAGATGGAAAGGTGATGTATAGGCCTGTTTCAAATGTTAT
>JAULCA010017122.1:0-10624 GCA_032360845.1 Crassadoma gigantea
ATTGCTGAGCTATTGGACTGTATCCAAAATAATCTCCACCGTTATATAGATATAAAATATATCAAATGGTATTGCTGAGCCATTGGCCTGTATTCAAAGTAACATATTGTCGAACAGTTTGTGCCATTTAGGTGAGAGTTCGATTCTGAGCTATTTATGTGATAATGTTTTAGAGAGCCTATTCTGAACTTGTCATCGGATTGCATAATGTGTCAGTAATAATCTTTTAAAGAAACTTAAACGTCATAACAAATGACATCATACCATCATTTTCCAGTTGAAACAGAGCAACATCGAGAGGAATTTTTTGTAATCAATAGGAGCGAAGTGGATCCTTGGCTGGTAATTTATTTTCCAGAACAAAGAGATCTAAGAGAAAAATATTTCCATTAAAGAAACACATTATGTGTTTCCAGAATTCCTATTGATTAGAATAAAATTGTTTTGATTGAAACATGCAGAAAACAGACTGATTCCCACGCTAATAGTTTTTCTTGGCGCCACCTGTTCATAATTATTATCTCATGAGTGATAAAAATATTGTCAATAGTATGACAATATTATTTAAATATTGTAAAGGTTTAGAGTTCAGTCTAGTTAAAATATGTTAATGCTTTGTTACTTTAATATAGCTTTGATAAATCATTTCTGAAAAGAAAAACATACGGTGCAGTACTTTTATGAAAAGGAAAAAAGATAGATGAAATGAATACAAAATAAAATAATGTTTTATTGCAACCCCCCTCCCCTCAAATAAAAAAAATCTATGCGAAACAAAAAAAAAACGAAAAAAAAAACAAAAATTAAAAACAACAAAATAACAACAAAAACGGCAGGACTAGACCGGGATCCGAACCCTGGTCTTCTGATTGTTAAATTGTCGCTGTAACCGAATGAACTGCCTTTTGAACAGATATCTCACTTCCCAACAGGTGCTACAGTGTCAACCAAAACGAAATAATGGCTACTGTATATATGAAAAACAACAGTACAATACGTCAGGGATCCTTAATTTCACCTTCATTTGCTTTCCTTTTTTGTGCATGATGTCTTTCCTTTTGTTTTAGTGCCTTCACGGTTTTCGTTGTTTTCTATTGTTTTGATTTTGAGTTCGAGTTTTATTCTTATATGTTGGTGTAGTTCTCAGGTTCCTCTCGTTTCTATGGGGCAATTTGCGTTTCATTTATTTGATTATTACTACGTAATACAAAAACGATGGACGCATAAAAAAATGTCGTAATGTTTTAGGACCAACTGTTCCCCTTGTCTTGTCAAGCTATGGCAAAGGGACCAGTCGGTCTTGCAACTTTGCGAGACGTTTGATACGTTCATTGTTTGTGAGTGAAGTTAAACTTTGATGCATACTTTTTTCAGACTGACGAATGTTATTGAAAAAAGCCTGTCATGGTCTTTTAAGGTATCTTGTTCTATATATTGCTGCTGTCTATTCTAACTATTAATATCTCATTTCTAAAAAAATGCAGCTTATTTATACGCTCAATTTATGCACTTAAAAACTCAAAGAAACATTTTGATCTCGTTTTGGATAATACTCCCCAATTATTAAAGGAATTACACTTTTAAACAATGTTTGTAAAAACAAAAACAAAAGTCATTAAATGTCACCTTCGGTGCTTATTTTCAACTTGAATTTGTTGTTGGGTTATCTTTGAGTTGAAGATGCATTAATAGGTATTAAGCTCCGTTCCTTTAAGCTTTATTGTTGAATACAATATGTAAGAGAGATAAGTTACTAGTAACGTTTTTGAAAAAAGTCAGGAGGGATAGCAAAAGAACCGCAAGACATTACTCTCAATTAAATTTCCAGAAATGATGCTTCATCAAAAAGCGCTTTTTCACGATAAAAATTTTTTTTTTAAAAGGCCATCTCTGAGGATATTAATGTTTATTTTCTTAAACCGTAAACAAAGTATGCTGTAAAATCGTTATTTGATGATTAGATATTTGTTCTATATATTATGGAGTTAGATCGTATCTATAATGTATAGAGTCACTGTAAATCAACATCTGGTTTCGTAAAATCGTTAGTGATGTATTGTTCCCATCAATCGGTGTTTATCTAAATATTTAAACAATAAAATATATACGCATTCAAAAATCATTTGGTATATTTGGCGTCAATTTCCATTGTTCTATAAAATACATATATAAATATTATTTAGCAACAAATCCGATTTTACATTAAAACAAGACTATTGATTCTATTTTTTTTTTAAATCTCTCAATTCATATGTATTAAAATAATTGTTAAATGACAATACCCATTTGAAAACAGATCTGTGTACGATTTTATCTATATTTCACAAAAAAAGAACCATATCAGTCCTCTTATTGCAAATTAAAAAAAATCAACAAGTTATTCATAACTTTGACAATAAAGATACTTCATTACAATGTGTCACAATAAAATGCCATTTAAACTGGCTTAACAGGGGTAACATCGTTAATATTATAATGAATATATATATATATATAAGCATATAAACTTGTTTCAATAGCTCTTGCAAATAGCAAATTAGGATGATTGTATTAGAGCAGGCCAATAAATAGTTTCAGCAATCAATCTCAATATCCAACTTGATCCAATAAAAATATCATATTTACACAAATGACCATGTGAGATTCTTAACAGGTGAATAGAAACATAATGCAAGCTGTGCCAATAAAATGGACGCATTATCATCGGTCTTGTTATTTTTTTGCTTAGATAAAGACGCTGAATATCTGATAAGTATAGAGGAGGGGTTCTTTCCTCGTGTTTACTCTGGTCATTCTATCTCGGCAATCCTGCGCAATTGTTAATCATGAACACTTATATGGCTTCGTAGCTCTGTTGTAATATTGTTGATGGTATTTATTGACCATTTGTCTTGTAGACGTGATGCTTTATAGGTTCCAATAGTTTGAACTATTCACCCTTGAGTTTGTAAAACATTGCTGACACCTTGCTGCTAAACATGGCTGTCGTCACACTTAACGCCAATCTGCAAAAAACAATCAATTTCTCTCGTATTTTATTATTTATTGCTAATATAAACTGGACATGCAGAACCATTCATTAGACCGTACCCAACATATTCATTGATTCCAATCATTGTAACGCTGACAATGACCACTTAAAGTTGTAGTAATTACTGAATTGGTAATTCAATCACCAGAGTATTTGACGTGTCTACAAGTGTCATAAACAAGTCAGCTATTCTGTAAAAAGTGTCATTTATTGCTGAAGTATAAATACATCAATGACATGATCAGTTAACACCAAAAAAATGTGCGATACTTTATCTCTTTAATTATATCTGAAATTTGCACACATTTATTTTATGCCACAAGATAAGCACTAAAATACAATTAATTACTCTTAATGACATTGAATAGGAAATAATTGCCAACAATTCTTTAAAACACAAAATTTACACAACGGACCAAATTCTCTTGCACCAACTTTGAAAGAATTACTAAAAAATATAGTTAATTAGTCTTAAAAACATTGCATCAGAGAGAATTTGCAATGTCATTAAAAAAAATAATATTATTTACATCTTGTTGATTTTCCATATAAACTATATGTCATAAATGTGTTGCTTGTTAAATGTGTTTCTACTTACCTCTGAAGTAAATGCTCACTGAAACAGTCCTATCTTTATATAATATCCAGGGAATTATTAACACCTAGTTATCCCTTCAAGCACACTCTAAGAAGTTAAACGAATTCTATGTTAGAACAAAGTCGTTATAATGTATATAATATACATAAGAAATATTGAGCGTTCAGTTTGAATATTCAGAAATGCTTTTTAAATACGATCAATCTGCTGGAAACTATTTTCAGCTTTGCTAAAGCAATTGACAAAAAGTATGGCTAAAATCATTGGCAAATAAAAAACTCATGCATCTAGAACACCTACTGCAAATAAAACAATCATTTCTATAAGTGATCATAAGTAGTTACTATTTTTTCGGTTAAAAGACTGTCTATGTATTAATCAAATGAAATAATTATTTAAGTCTCCATAAAACATTACACTACAATAGGCGGATGAATACGACGCGAACCCTGTCGTCTGCCTTACTCTAATTAATATATACCTCGACTATTATGTTCACTCACTAATGCTTGACGAAAGTGACCAGTTCATGGAACAACAATGATCGCAGTCAAAGCAGAAATTACAGAATTAATGACCAGTACATAGCCCGACAACCAGTAAATGAAATAGTCAATAAACAGCACCACAAACGTTATTATTTATAACAGAATCAGTAATTGCATATCAAATTACTTAAATGTGTATATAAAGCAATAAACACACCATAACTTGCTAGATATAATTGAAGAACACTAAAGCACAAGAAAAAGGGGACAGGGATACTCCCTGGTGTCAACACAATGGCCGATTTAGTGAGGTCCAACTGATTTAACAACCAAACAAGCACATCTATAATGGCGTTATGGCGAGTACAAGCTTGGAAGTGTGACTGATAAGACGAGACGTCACGACATGCAGCTTGATGAGGACATGTGGTCATACATTTTTAAACAATCAATGGAAAAAATTGTCGTATTATTTCCCGAAGGAATATACAATTGGACCAAACGATGATAAGTCTTCCTCCTCTGTAGGCTCGCGGTGGCAGTTGACCGCTGCGAGAACCCCTAAAACAGGCGACAGCTATCGTCAAAAGGAATAATAGAAAAAAGCGCTATGGTAACGGCATGGGAACCGTGTTGGCCTAATGTAATTTTAAGGAGTGGATTCCAGTTGTCGACGTGTGATCGACCGCCTGTAAACACAGCCTTCCATCGGTTTAGGCTAAACCATCTCTACATCCATGAACGAACATATCCTATATAGATTAATTTTAAGCGATCCAAAATATGACTTTCTAAGAAACAAAGAATTCGAAGTGAAATAACCTTGTTTCTTTTGACTTATTTTATTGCTTTCAAATATTTCATTGTAAAAATTAAAGAGATATTTCAACGGTTTCATACGAAGCCCTACACTAAACGACCTTGTGTCGTTGCGTGGAAAAAATTGTGTCGTGGGCAAAATCTTAATATCAATAGTATATCATTTTCAGCTCAAGCTGTTCACTGAGGTTGAGTGAAACAGGTGTTTTGTGTGGCCGTGGACAACGAGCTGGCTGATGGTTTACCAAAACATCTGTTTCTGTTTATACTTCTTACCGAGTGTTCTAATTTGTTTACCTCATTCAACTCTGAAATTTAATGGTCTATTTCAAACTTTGAATTGGAAGAGTTCAAATATGTCTTCAGGGTTGAATGACTTAATAGATACAGGCTTCTCTGAGCTTGCTTCATAAGTAACCTATCGTTTGTTAAGACTGTTCTTGGAACTATCAAATTAAGGCCCTCTTGTAAATTGGGAAGACCTAGAGAGCTGTTAGCTTTTGCCTGGTAACATAGGGAAGAAGTGTTCTTAGGTAACATATCTTACCTAGCACTTGAGTATATGATTTTACTGTTCTCTACATACAGGCATTAAAAAGCAGTATGATCGTTGTTTTGTGTTTTGTTTTGCTGCATAGAGTTTATATATGGACTATTGCACTAGGATAAACCATCGTTAATTATCTTTTCCCGATTGATTATTCTAATGAAAGTACTATGTAATTTCCATAAGAACAAACTATACCAAGGTGACGTTGCATGCAGATACCTAACTAATGCCCATGACGTTGGGTCAGCCATTTAATAATAATAACATTGCTTAGATGCCTCCCTAGATTGGTTGATTTACCTTATACAACTATACCTGAATGTTGTGTTGCAGTGAAGTGATTTGGTCATAACGGGTTGGGATTATTGTGATTTGTGATTTTTCGACGTTTTGGCAGCTTCTTTAAAAATGTAACATTTCGTGAGTTCTGTCTCATATCTATCATTAATGCACTACAATACATCACATCTAAGTGATAGTTAAAGATAGGAATTATTATGGATCGTTATCTACCGCATATGTGTTGAAAACATTCAAATGAAATGCTGATTTGTCATTAGCAAAAGCCTTGACAACGTAATGATGTTAACATTGGCATTTTCACATTGACTGACACGTATAGATTTCTCATACAGAAAGAAAATCTGCAAACAAACGCTTCAGAGGAATAATTACGATCAGGTACAGGAGTTAAGAGATTATGAAAGTCTTATACACAAAACGGAAATAATCAGACATAATCTACGGCATCTTGTCTGATCAATGGATAATTGTTATGCTGTGACTACTAACGCAACCTGCATTTTTATTTAAACCTCACATCATGTCTTCACAAACAAGTTACCTTTCTGTACACATTTAGATCCACAATTATAAAGCAAAGTGTCATTAAATACCAGCAAAACTTAGGTTCCGACAATACGACAAAGTCAAGCTTCTCTCAATCCAAATCATTCTTAAGGATGCAGAAGCCAAACAGTTTTGACATTTTTAGGGTTTTGTCTCGTCATTATGAAAAGACAATATCTGATATTGACAAAGAAAGTTAGTTTTGGCATGTACATATATGGTGTCGTGAAGAGATAGGTAAGAGAATAATGACACATCATTAGGGATACCTGTGTCACTGCATAAATTATACTTTCATTAGGAAACAATACAGATGAAATAAATAGAACCACAATCAACGGCAGTGTTGTTGGTAAGCAAACAAATACACCTCCAAATACTTTTAAGGTCTCTTACAAGAATGAACCTCCTGGCCAAGGGTCATTTACTTTCCCAGTAGTACTACATATTTTATTGAACAAAGATTAGGAGGTTAATGCTAATTACAGAGGATTTTTAGCGTTTTACCGGCAATGGGACAGCTGGGTATTCATAATTGCAGATTAGAGCAAAGAAAGAATGCAAGCTGACATACTTTTCGCAAGGTCACTTTTAAGTACTTATTTTGTTCACTTAACACAACGTTTTTAATGAGAACGTAAAACTACAATCATTCCCTGTGAATGACTGGAAAGTGATAGTAATAGTTCTTTATTAACTTTATTACTACTTTTTGCTTTCTAGCGCTTTGCTGAGCTGGCATTATTACGTCGGCATCAGATGGTCCGCAGTGGCCGCGATGGCCAAGTGGTTAAGGCGTCTGACATTCTGCTACCACAAGCCCTCCATCTTTGGGTCGCGGGTTCGAGACATACGTGGGGTAGTCGCCAGGTAAAGCTCAAACAAACAAACGAACAAAGATGTCAACAAGGAGGTGATTGCATCAACCTATCCTGCTTTTATGACACACAAGCATGCATACTTACATAATTGGAGGCATTTCTTTAATGACCTTAGATTTTCATGAAACCAAACCAGAAAGGAAGATAGTAAAATAACTATATCGGTGTACGTATGTCAAGAGTTCATGGGGATTGCGTTTTCAGTTGATTCTTCTTTTTAATGCATCTTATGTCCGATATGTGAACGTCAATTAACTAATAGGGTATGCATCGCTCTATTCCTCAAGCTGACTTTACGACTCCCCGTAGTAGGCTTACTATAAACGGCATAGCGATAACACGTATATTTTGTATACAGAAATCGTTCTCCTGACGTTCATAAATAGACCGATACAATGAAGGCAGAGACTTGGTGAGCACATCAGCCAGAATGCTTTGTATAGCCATCAAGATGAGCAGCTCGTCTTTACAAAAGCCACCTTGTTATTGAATTCAAGGTGGAAGCATGATTTCATTGTTTTGGATAGCATTAAAAGGAACCCAAAACTTAAATGTCTACAGTAAACCCATCCCCAGTGACCATTTTCAGCCTATGTGACACAAACTATGTATGATTCACATTCCTCACTCACACAGCAGAATGTATTTTTTTGAAAGCGTTAAAAGTAACCCAAAAATTAACAGGAAACCGACGCACAGCGACTATTTTCAGTGATTATTATGATTCATACCGTCACTCATACAGCAGAACGTACTTACTACATATCTGCTCCATACCGGAAGTCAGGGCCTATATCAAATATTGTTAATTTTGTCTTATATAACACAAGATACCCACACAGCCAACATTGTCGTACTTTAGTAGTGGTTTTGTTTTGTTTAATTTTGTGTAACGTCCTATTAACAGCTAATGTCATATAATGTATCTGATCGTTATATCCATCACCTGTGGTGGAACGTTCTGGTCCGTTCAATGACTTGAGTGTATCAAATTAACCGGACTTTGACCCATATTCGTGCATGCTATCGCCTATATCATGTCATGTCAAATTGTGTGTAGTAATTTATTGAGGTTGACTAGTACAATAGATCATCATTACACGGAGACATAGCGTCTTCATCCTGATTAAAATACAACTTTGAGGACAAACATTCATTTTACATAAATATATTTTTGCAAAGTAATAAAGATAAAAACCCATAGCGACAACACACCATATCGATATAAAAATGGCAGCCAGAGAATCAGAGTAGACGCTAAAATAGAAGACGGATTTAGCTTCCTGAAAAATTAATTACTAAGTCTTCAATCTACCCCTTAGTAATTTAACTATCGTCAGTGGGATCTTGCTTTTAACTAACATATTTTCATATTTACAATAAATCAATACACACCAACGGTGTCTTAGATTGAGGCATGGACATGCCTGCTTGGATTTGCAATTAAGGATCCTTGTCCAACTGCGCTGTGGTATTTTTCTATTTAAAGTAACCTCTCCTTAACTTCCATTTGAATAAAACTGTAGCACAGTTTGGCCATAACACTTTCAATGACCAGGAATCACAAACGGTTAGAGCTACAATATAGCGATCTGAAGTACAGGGTTCGAATCTCGGATTATCCCTATTGAATGTTGATACATACTTAGAACTTTATTGTTCCTTCCACATCACCAGACTAGTCTAAATAACCCTACTGATCTCAGTAAGGACTGAAGAAGGCAATCAGGAAGTCGCCAAATCTGCCACTGAGTGGTATCTTGTTAAGTGACATCGTAAATGTTTGTTTAATAAACGTTGTTTTTGAAAGTATTATATATATTTCATCTTCCTTATTTCTCATCAAAGTCCCGTAAGACATTGTTTACTTTTCAGAATCAATTTAAGAACAGCTATAAAAAGCAGTTTCCAATACTTTGTTACAGTTTTCGACAGTGGTACGGGATCCTTAATAGCAGATATAGTAACAAGTTTTAAACTTTGATGAGGACCATTTATGGTTACATGTACCTTGCACTACACTTGTTTTCTTTTTGGAGGTCCATGATGTTTTCACGTTTTTTGTCATACATTGAGATTCCGTTTTCTTGTGTTTCTTACATATTTGAAAGCCAACTTATGTTTTCTTTCGTTTGTTTGTTATTTTTTTTAGTTTTAGTATCAAAATGATCGAAAAGAAGTGTTAAATCTAAGGAGTTGAAGGATTATAGCAATGAAAAGTTTTAGGAAAATGTGTTATAAGTACACATTAATTGAAAAATGATACAGACATTCGTTGAATAAAAACGATATTTGTATTAAGTTTTTAACTGTAAAGCTCTACGCGTTTCTATATGAACCTTTGCTACAAGGTAACGTGTTTAACTCTGCAGAGTAAAACTTGGTACATACGGTTTCAAGTAGAGGCAATGATAACGACAACAGAGGGTGCGTTAATCAGACTAAAGGGAGAATACACTACGTAATCAAAACTCGTAAATTGTACTTACACTTCTCCAGACGGCAGAGGTGGAATGTCTATAGCCAAAGGCACTGCTCTTAATGAACATTCTACATTAATTTATTGGACAGTACAGCACGGTAAAGAATGATTAATGAAACGTCCAATCACATTCTTCGAAACTCGCATGTAATTTGACAAATAATACTAGGTAAGGGTCATGGACTATACGTAAAATATAAATTGTTCCTTCCTAGGCCATTAAAAATCACTGAAAACGTTTTTGTTACTTTTTTCATAAAGAATTATATATCCGAAGATATTGAAGGTCCACAAACGTTACTTACTGTAGTCTTACGATATAATAATATTTACGACACTGGACCACTTAACGGCATTATACGCAGTAAAGTGTCATCCGGGTCTTTGCCAATGGTAAAAACAGGGTATTAGTGTAAAGTAAATTTTCATTATAGTGTATTATTGTATGAGGTCCTATTGGTGAGATTAAGGTATTTGTTTTGTACTAAATGTTATAAAAGTGTGACGTAAGTTTCTTATTTTATAACGAAATTAAACCCTTCAACTGACACATCCGAGAATTCTTTCAGATAAATGTTTATCTGAAGGAAAGAACTAATAAAGTTCCTGAAGGATTTTTTTCCTTAGTAATAGCAAAGGTCTGTATCATTAATATTAGCCAGTTATCGGAGAGATTGAAATACGAGTATGAGTAGCTTGTATATGTTGGGTTTTCTTCGTATCAAGTAAGTAATGTTCGTTTTGCGAGCAGGAAATGTAAGAGTTTCTGCAGACACAAAAGGCTTCATCTGGTGACATAATGTCATTTATATCTTCTAGCTATGAATTCTGATTTTAGTGAGTGAGGGATCTGACATATTTAACAGTCTCTTGAAGTGAATTCGTTTGGAAATCTTCTCGTTTAACCTATTGTCTTTGAAGTCTTC
>JAULCA010017344.1:0-18877 GCA_032360845.1 Crassadoma gigantea
TTGTCATATGAAGAAAACATCCTAATAGCTAAACAGACGCAGCAATTTATTTTAGATGCTAACAGATTTTGACTATAAATTGTTTTTTTGCACTAGTTTATATTTACAAATTCTCTCTCTCCCTCCCCCCTCTCTCTCTCTCTTTCAAATCTGACTCTCTTCTGTTAATCAATGCTAGTGTGAATACATATCTATATTATATACAATGAAAGTAGGCCTTGTCATTGACCTTTCTCTGTGCAGACGGACCAGTGGAGACGGAAGTACCAGTAAGAACTGAGCGCAAAGGAGAAAGCGACAAGGCACGGGATGATGAACATTCGAATGGCAGAAAGTTGAGAATAAAGATTAGATTATCACTGGTTTCGTTTGCATAGTGAGGGAATAATCACATGGTCAGAGATGCACTGATACATTACGGAAGTCAGCTGTATTAAATTTTGAACAAGACGGTTCTAAGGATTACTCTCTCTCCACCTTCCCCCACCTCTATCTCTCTTCACAACCTCTCTTAATTAAACCCAATGTAAATATATACATGTAAGTAATATGCCATCTTTAAATTTGTATTAATATATTGTAGGGAAAGGGCTTCATATAAGTTGTCCCACTTGTGCCCAACTCCCATTGTATATAAATAACAATAAAATATGTTTAAATCAAACAGGACAATTAAATGTTAACCAAGTGATTGATTATACCCCTCCAATTGTTATAATAGCTAACATGTCCTCAGCAATGTAGTAAATATGTAACGTGCAAGATTCTTAACAAGAGACCAAATGGGCCTGTATCACTCACCTGGTATTAATCTCACACTTGTAACCTAAAAAGTGAACTTAAAAAAAGCTACAGGCGAAATATGAATATTAATGACTACAAGTCGTTCAAAACATTCTGTTGTAAGATTTTAAATTATTTGTCTCATGTGACCTTGATTTAAAACCTTTGATTTCAGCATGCAACTCGCCAAATATCACCATCCTAGACCTTTAGTTTAATGAGATTAGGCAATTTACATATATGACCAAATGTGACCTTGAGAGTGGGTCAAGATCATTCAAATGACCTTATAATCCTTCATCCTAACATCAAAATTCTGGGCCTAATGGTTGTTAAGAAAAAGTTATTTAAAGATTCTAAACAAATTTCACCCCTGTGACCTTGAATATGAGTGAAGGTCATTCATTTGAACAAACTTGGTAACCCTTTTTCCTAGCATGCTACTAGCAAAATATCATCACCCTGGGCATTTTGGTTATTCAGAAGTTGTTTAAAGATTTTAAAGACAATAGCCCCTTGTGACCTTGAATATAAGTCAAGATCATTCATTTGAACAAATTTGGTAACCCTTGGTTCAAGCATGTCCCTAGCTGAATATCATCACCATGGGCTTTCTGGTTATTCAGAAGAGGTTGTTTAAAGATTTTAACATATTTGACCCGTGACCTTGAATATAAATGAAGGTTGTTTTTTTTAACAAACCTGGTAGCCCTTCATTCAAGCATATCACTGGCCAAATATCATCGACCTAGGCCTTTTGGTTATTGAGAAGCTGTTGTTTAAAGATTTTAAGACATTTGACCCATGTGACCTTGAAAGTTGGTGAAGGTCATTCATTTCAAAAACTTGGTAGTTATTATTCCCAACATGCTACAGGCCCAATATTAGTACCATGGCCCTTTCGGTTATTCGGAAGTTGTTTGAAGATTTAAAGACATTTGACCCCTGTGACCTTTAAAGTGGGTCATGGTCATTCATTTGAACAACGTGGTAGACCTTCATCCCAGCATAATACAGATCCTATATCAGTACATAGGCCATTTGGTTATTGCGAAGAAGTCGTTTGAAGATTTGAGACATGTGACCCCTGTGACCTTGAAAGCAGGTCAAAGTCATTCATTTGAACAAACTTGGTAGCCCTTCATCCATGAATGTTACAGACCCAATATCAGTACCATGGGCATTTTGGTTATTAAGAAGTTGTTTGAAAATTTTAAGACATTTGACCCTTGCGACCTTGAAAGCGAGTCAAAGTCATTTATTTGAACAAACTTTGTAGCCCATCATTCAAGCATGCTACATGCAAAATATCAGTACCCTTGGCCTTCTGGTTATTGAGAAGTTGATGTTTAAAGTAAAATATTGATGCCAGATGACGCACCATGGCATAAGCTCACTTGGCCTTTTTGGCCAGGTGAGCTTAAAATGATGAAGCTTAGTACATTTAATTAAATAAAACACCATTATATTCCTTTATAGAACAAATCTATATGGCCAAAAGAGAATAATGTGCCTGACAAAAGTACACTGCCAACAAGACACAATTAAGGTGCAAATACGACAGAAAAATTGTCACATTGTCGCCCCTGCCAATTTGACAACGCGAAATGGGCGAATTCAGTCACCATATTTCAGTGGTGCAGAGAATGTGAGCGAGTTTAACCTCCAAAATTTCAAGAATGATTTGGTTTGTGATCGAGTATCCTATATTTTACCAGTCCTTATATCACCTTAATCTTCACATTTGCATGGCACAAAAAGTACTAAATGTATCTGTGAAATGGTCACAAGGTGCAGGAAAACAGTTGACTTCAACATGCTTTTCGCTAATAGATGCTCCTTTCTTTGTCATTCTCCGAGGTCAGCCATAGGCAGGTAGTTGTAATTTATTCCAGCAGGCTACATGAAGTAATAGTTTTAACGATAAATCAACTTTTCCAAATTTGTCATGTGACATTTATGTTTCAGGACACTTTAGACATGGATTTTCCATTCTTTTGGTGTGAAATAATAAAATTTGAAAAAAAAAATAAAATTACAAGAATCTTCTCTTTTGAAAACTGGAAACTAACATAACCACATTTCTGACACCTTGAACTTCTATATTACCAACATAAATACCATTTCATTTGTTATTGGAAACGTAATGAAACATTGCCTCGCATCCTTCCAAAACAATTACTTTAAGTTTTGCTATTTGGTTCAAGTATAACACAAGATATTATCTGGGCATAGACAGATTTATTTATAGTGTTTTTAGCACATATCACAGGAGTGAAGTTTAGCTGTCTGCCTCCAAAGCTTTGAGGAAGTTTGCCTTTCGCTGTTTCACTCGGTCCTCCCTCTGGAGACGACTCATCTTGGATCGGTTCCACCTGTAATTACAGAAGAAACCATAAACATAACTGTATGCTATATCAAGGCACATAGTTGAATCTTGGAAATCAAAAATGAAGAATTTCTAATTCACTGATTGCTTTAGCAATATCTTCTTTGTGGGACAACAGATTTTTATTGGTTTTCTGTAGTTGGCCTTGTTTTTTTTCCACCTAAGAGGGTCAATGTATGATGAAATTATTCATGAAGTTTCAACATTTAACACAATGTGGACTTAATTGAAAGAAAATCATAATTACTTTAAACCACAAAAATTGCTTGTACCGGGGGGCGAATTTTGTTTTGCCTGTTCAATGCCATGTGCAAACATTTTCTGTCCAATAACTCAAATATGACAAGATAGTGATTGAATCAAGATAAATTTTCATATTATATAAAGACAAAGGCTATGTTTAATATGTGCATGGCATTGGACATCATTTTCTTACCCAAGACATATAAAATCCAAATCCTCAACCAAACAACAGATCTTAGATTCTCAAGACCTTCTGTCTTTTCTCATATATATATATATATATGTTTTTTTGCCTTTAAATTTAACAGGGTTTATAACTCATACTGGTAAGTTATCTCATTGACCGATTTATAGGAATATCCTTCTACAAAAGCCAATAACAGAGTGGTGACTCACCTCTTCACCTTGCCAGCTGGTTGCTTCTTCTGCTTTGTTGAACGGTCTGGATTGGCTCGGATGGCAGCGTGACCCTTCTTGTACATCTCTTCCAGCTGTTTATGAACAAACAGCAACATGTATTTATCTAACAGGTCCTAACTAATGCACAAAACAATGCACAGGAATGCTAGACCATGTTCATAATGCATTTCAATTTAATTAAAACAGATTATTTGAGAAACGTGTTTTCCATTTTATTGAGATATCAGAATCACATAAATCATATCCCGGAGGTCACAAGTGATCACTTCAACTAGCCACTGAAAAAACATCAGTGAGAGACAAGAAATCAAAGATCACTCCAGGTCAAATGACACGCATGTTTTCATCATTTATGCTCAACATTATTGAAAGTATCAATGGACAGTTTCACATCCTCCACTTATATACTCTTTTGCTTGATATTGATTTAAATATTCTTCAATCACCACTTTCACGGCTCAGATAACAAAAGTCATGAATATCTAACAGAGTTTAGGTAAACAATGCCCAAACACACATCACACTTACATTTGCTGAAGTAAGGCCATTCTTGATGAACCTGGAGAACTGCCTCTTGTAGGCATCCTCATCCTCTTCCTGTAGATGTGCCATATATCCAGCTACATGCTTGCCAAATATATGGTTGCGGTGAACCTCAGCATTGAACTCATTGCTCTCCCCATCGTATCCAGGGAAACGCTTTGTGCTGTAAATATATTAAATTGAAGCATTCTAAAATCCTTCTTTAACCAAAACTTGGCTTAAATCTGTTTGTAACACCAATTTCACTTTCTATGGTTTAACAAGTGACTTTTAAGTAAGTGTAAAGAGTAATCAGATCATCTTAAATCATTTCTGAAGGCAGGTAGCTGGACAAGAAGAGCAAACGATGACAAAACATCACCATTCATCTCCTGACCAGAACTGACCAACAGTCAAATGACACGCATGTTTTCATCATACTTACTCTTTCTTTTACATGTATTATCAGGATATACAAGATTTAGGTATCATTTTGACCTGTTAAATGTTGGATGGATTTCAAGACACATATATTGGTACTGTACTGAATAAGGATCAGTACAAACAATGAGGACATGCAATTGGGGGGAAAAACACTTAGGGCTAAGAGAAGGAAGCACTTTTTCAGAGACCCCACAACTTTCAGAGACCCCACAACTAATCAATTTTAATAGGAAGGAATAGTAGATGGGTCTGATCTTTAAATTCTTCATTTACCATAACGTTACAAATCATCATTTTCACATTTTGTTTTTTTGTTTAACAAGTCGCTTTTAAGTAATATTAGTGTAAAGAGTAATCAGATCATCTTAAATCATTTCTGAAGGCAGGTAGCTGGACAAGAAGAGCAAACGATGACAAAACATCAACGTTCATCCAATGACCAGAACCAACCAACAGTCAAATGACACGCATGTTTTCATCATTTACTCCATCTTTCAATATCAGAATTTTGTATGAATTGGTTATATGTATTTATAAGATTTAGGTATCATTTTGACCAGTTGAAGGTGGTATGGATTTCAAGGCTTCAAGGCATATTTATACAGGTGCCTCCCACTTCGCAAATATAACCAATCATGGAACAGTCGCTTAATGGAACAACTTGAGCCCTGTGATAAATCACTGGTGCATTTTATCAGTTTTTGGAGCAATGGTATTTATTGGGCATTGGACCTAGAAATAAGCGTTAAATTAACCAAGTAGAAACCACTACACAAATATGGGTGTTGGGTGAATAATTCAAGATTCTTAAAAGACATCTTCAACAATTTTAATATTACAATCTCGAGCAATATGTTATTAAATGTATATATCTCTCTTTAGTTTGAACGGAAGACATAAATGATGCATGATAATGTAATTTTTTTCTGTATTGTCCATCTGCAATTAGTCATGTTGATGAAATTTCATATTTTAGGTCAGTCAAAATAACTACTACTTGTCCAAATTAAAACCAATTGGGCTTGCTTTACCCACTTTGTAACAACACTAGGATTCTATTAGATGAGTAATCAGATCATCCTAAATCATATCCTGGTGTAGATCAATGGACATCAAAATCAGCAGCGATAATACATCACCACCAACATGAGGACCAATGTTTGCACCAAGTCAAATGACACGCATGTTATCATCATGTTTACTCACACTCAGAAGTTTGGTACTCACACTCAGAAGTTTGGTACATACAGTCTCCAAAATTCATGTTCATAAAGTTTTTTTATAAATAAAAAGAAATTTATTGCCTAGATAAAAGTTCTAGTGATCTTGACCTCGTAAAAGAGATTGGTAAAAAAATTTGGTCACTTTTCAGAAGACATCAATAATACCAGTGTTAATGTTTATCAAGACCTATACATGTTATTGAATTCAAAATTAAAAGAACCTTCAATTGAAATCTGCAAAAACAATTTCTTTCTTGCATTAATTCACGCCATGCTTTATTGGAAATTGTACCCATGTTGTTTTTTGACAAGCCAGGATTACCAATTTATAATGAAAATATTACGCTTTTCCCTCCATTTACCGTTTTGCAATATGCTGTCAGTTCATGTTTCATTTACCTGTGGGGGATATCTAATCCTCCATCAACTGCACCTTTCAATGCACCGAAGACACGGGCACCAGTGGAAGTACGGACAAGACCTGCATCCAGATAACACCTGAAGGCTCCAGCCTCACCATCAACATCCTCAACGTAGTACTCATCACCATCCACCTCAGTCTGGCCAGCATACACAGAGTCCAGGTTAAACTGCTTCAGCAGCTGTAACAAACAGCATCAGATTGATATAAATCCCGGAAGTATTCAACAAAATATCATACTTGTCTTCAGATGCAATACACTTTAACTTTGAAGTGCTTACAGCCTGTCAGTTTGTATTCCTTGTCAAAACTCAATATGAATGCCATCTTGAAACTAAATCTTTGCACGAGCATTAATTGTATTCAACAATGCTTCATTTGTCAATAAAAACAAATGCTTGATAAAAAATGACAAAACTGAGCTATAATAGGTAACCATAAGAGCCCAAGAAAAGTGGAAAGCTTTAATATCATAGGTGTTTTAGGTCTGCAGTACAATGTTGAAGTTATACTTGCAGCATAAAATACTTATAAATAAGCAATTAATAAACTTTTTTCACTTACCCTTCTTGCGAGCAGCAATCCGGTGCAGTAAGCAGCAGAATAATTGGTCAGCCCTACCTTCACGCCATATTTTGGCAGTTCATGTGAATATGAACTGCAAATAATGTGATCACCTTCGATCCTGGCGTATGCTACCTACAATTTCAGTAAAATATTTTAACTAACTTGGTATAATAACCAAACAAAGTAAAGAAGATTATCGGAAGAGTAAACAATATGCCTTGAAACTGAATTTATTCATTGAGGGAGATTTGCTATATTCAAAATATACAAAGGGGAAAAACTCTATATAATTATCAGACCAATATGTATTTGCACGAACAACTACAAATTAGGTATGCGACACTAAATCCTGAACCAGTGATAGTACATACCAGTGCAATTTAACCCCGACACTTGCCAATATGAATGTATTTGCCACAGTTTGTTAAAATTGAACCATTTATAGGAGTTTTGCACATTTACCAATCATAACATACTCCATCCTCGATATCCAGGGGTTACATGCAATTTCGCTCTATACACCCCTGAAATATGTCATGGCAAAATTGAAGGCACAAAAGATTTGGTCTCGGGTAAAAAAAAAACCTGACCAATCGCTCGGCTTATACATGCCCTTTGAAGATTACAAAGAAGAGACGCTCAACTTCAAAGTCTGTCAATTTTTACTATTACTTGACTGAGATTCTTTTGATGTACATCAAAGGATCGAACTAGTCTTTTCGTTTCATCCACAAGGTGCTGCACACTGAGCCTTCAATTTTGCTACGACATTCCAGGGGTGTAGAGAGCGAAAGTAAATGTAACCCCTGGATATCGAGGATGAACATAGTCATACCAAATCAACAAAATAGTTATCTCCATTTTCATGCAAGCTGGAGATGAAAATCTCATTCTGCATTTGACACATATGTTACACAAACTAGCAACAAAACTATTACCTGGCAAATGATGTCCTTGTTTGTGAAGCGTACAATAAGTCTGTATTTGGGAGTGTTGTACTTGTTTTTCTCTTGGATGACAAGGCGCTTTCTAGCAAAGAAGTCTGTCTTGCCCTCTGCAGGAATAAAACATTGGAAAATTTTATTTTTTTTTCTTACAAATGTTGACATTTTTTTCTTAAATACAACACTGACAGATTGAATTAGTTCATTTTAAATTGATTGTTCAGAGCCAAACAAAATGTTTGTAAAAGTTCAACTGCTAAATGATATCAATTCCATTGCACGCTTTTTGCATATTTAGGTGCTAAGCTGATATCTGAACAAAAAAATAATAATGATACATGCTTTACAGCAAGTACTCACCACGCCTCCTCCTGAATTTCACTTGAAATCGCTTGAAGTATGCCTTGTTCTTCACAACTTTAACGAACCCCTATAAATTGATAATATGCAATAATAATTTAAAGCACGAAATGTAAATATTTGTTTCTTTTGGGATGGATAAAAGTTTTCAAGAATCAAATTAATGCTTTCAAAGCAAATCCACTTCAAGATGGATTCCCAGTATTTTAAAAATATCATTAACATGCATAACAAATACAACATATCATAACCGCTGCTCACAGGAGAGCTGTCTATTCTCTTGTTCTTGTGAAATGTGTCAAGTCCAGAAGCTTATGCTGGCTGAGGACTCTCTGGAAGTTTCTCTTGCTGCAATGCGTACGGCAGCCAGATTGGTGCTGGACACATATCTATATTTGTACTTTCAAAACACAATTACTACTTTACTGTTAAAATCAATAACTAACCCATGAAATACACTGGGATACTAATGACTTATTCTCCTTTGCCTGAAACCACGTTTATTCACATCAGTTTACACTGCTTATCAATTCAACCGGCGGTAGGTAGTATGGGGTCAGTTGTCAAATGACGTTTCTCGGTTGTCACAACCTTCCAGCACTACCGCTAATGAATTATATCAAGATTTGAAAGTTATTTGAGTTTTCACATAAGCTGGATGATAAATTAGAATTTCGTGTCGCAGTTTTCGATGCGATTAGGAATTTAAGACTTTGACAATATGTCAACACACGTGTATACTCGTTACTCTCGTTCATGAAGGCGACCAACCACATTTACAATCCACTTTAATCAGTTGTAGTAACTACCATCTGCGTTCAAATTTAACACAATTACGAATGAAAATTTACTCAGTTTAATTTCATAGTAAAATCGTGAGCGCACTCTCACCATTTTTAAGGTATTTCGAAGATATTCTTCGAGTTTCCCTCAGATAGCTTCGGTTGGGGGCCTAAATAGGCGGAAAAGGAAGTTGTCCCCGATTCGGCGCACTAAGTAAACTCTTGGTAACGTGTGCGCTTTGGACATTCCTTGGAAAAGGAGAAATAAGAATTATATTAAAACGCGACACA
This sequence comes from Crassadoma gigantea, assembly GCA_032360845.1. Lineage (NCBI taxonomy): Eukaryota > Metazoa > Mollusca > Bivalvia > Pectinida > Pectinidae > Crassadoma > Crassadoma gigantea. The sequence goes on from JAULCA010017344.1 coordinate 9,390, forward strand.
CTCATATCAAATACACATAAAATATCGTACTCTTGATAATTGATGGGGCTTTATTTGTTCCTATCTCTATTTTAAATAGGAGCGTAGATATTTAAAAAAAGCTTTTATATAACCTAGATTAATCTATTTTTAAATCCTCCAATCGCAACACAACGCGGCTTCATCTTCTATTTTCGTTTCTGTCCAGAATCCAAGTATCCAAGATTGCAAGATTTTTTTTCAAGGATAAATCTTCAATTGAACTTTAATGTTTATATTACGGTTATCTTTTTGAAACATTTCAAACAACTTTTGAAATGTGATCGTGTTAGAGAACCAGTGTTTACATCTCTCGTTCCAGAGTCACATGTTGCAGCATGTTTTCAGCTTTTCAGAAGATAAACATTGGGTTCTCGTGCTAAGGGCCATGCACGAACCGATTGGACCAATTTTGAAATGGCCAATTTTGAATTGATATAGTAGATACAGACAATTTCAATATGGATGAATGTCAGCCACAGGTTTTGTTGATGCAGAACGTTCAGGATCTACGAAGAAGATTGCGAGAGACTGAGAGACATCTGAATAAACTGTCAAAAATAGAAAGAACAGACGAGTAAGTTTCCAGGGTGTTTTGAAGATTGATATATAAGCTTTAAACTGAAATTTGTAAGTCCTCGAAGACTTCACCATCTACAATCTAGGTTCGGTTATATCCCCCATAGGTGCTCGAGTTCTGGAATATATATACATGTATGTGATAAATAATCACACCCCACTAGATATTGAACCCCCCTTATACTAGTGGGGTGCGATAATATATCACATATATTCCAGAACCCGAGCATCTATGATATCCCTATTAATATTGTATGCATGTGCAGATCTGGTCGACCAAATACAAATCTAACAAGTTTTATATCAAAGATAAGGTAGACCTAGAACTTCAAATTAACTATATTCACCATGCATACACTACTTAACAGGACTAAAAAAATTCACCCTAAAATATTTTCGGGCAAAACAACCCGGGGCAATCAGGATTTAGGACGAATTGACCTGACATCAGTTCCACTAGTATACAAAAGTTAGTACATTATTAACACCTGGATGGGTATTAAATTGATTCTATGCCTTGTAATGGAGTAAGCCCGTTGTGAATCACACCGGGGCGATTTTAGCAAAACTTGACAATATATTGGGCCTCATCCATTCACTGGTTTGTAATATGAACTATTTCTGTTGATCATGTAATTAGTTTAAGGTTATACTCTGCCTAAAATGTCATTAGCTTACAAATTGATGTAGCAAGGGCAATCAAAATCTAAATTTGACTGTCATGTTGGAAACTTTGTCTCTCTTCCAATTTATATTAGGTCAGACATATATATATGGGTGTAATGACCCAATATGGAGTTTGAAGTAAACATGGCAGCATCAGTAATAGTACTATATTTGGCAATGCAGGCCATATATAGAAACATAAAATAAACATGGCTATGTTATTGCTGCTATACAGAAGTATGCATGTTTGTTGCCTCTCAGGTGGTCAATATATAGCTGACTAAAGAAATGATACTTTTATTCCTGTAATAATTGGATAACCTTGAAGAAGTATAAGAAGATGAATATGAATGTACAGTTGCAATTTAGACACTCTAGACAATGTGCCTACAACTCTGGTTTGTGTACAGTGTTCCCGCTAAGTTTTTTAACAAATGGTTGATTTAAAAAAAATAGCTGGTTGAAAGTGACAAGTTCTATTATCAAAAATAGTCCATTCCCTTGAAAATAGCTGGCTCAATTCAAAGTTGAGAAAAAGCAGGCAACCAGCTTCAAAATGAGAATACTGGTCCACTCTGCTTGCTAAACATGTTGAGCTAGAACTCTATTCATTCCAACTCATACCCACCAATGCAACTTGACCCAGGCATGATCATCGGCTGATCATAGCACTCAAATTTATTACCACTTCGATTCCTTATGCAAAAAGTACAGTAAAGTAATAACTTTTCATATCATGATCAGAGGGCCAAGAGTCAAGGTCACCATGCAGCACTCATAAATAGAGTATTGGTTTCTGTGCAATAACTTGAGTTCCTGATTGCCTACAATACTTAAATCTCTTTCATTCCAAAGTGTTTGTTTGGGATTTTTTGCTTTTCATGTCTGAATGTTAATGTAAGCAATGTTTATTGTTATTATCTAATGAAAATGGGTTTGTCCACTAAATGGCTAAAATTCCTGTAGACTGACCATACTCAAATTTCAAATTATGCTTATTAAGAAAGTGCTTGCTTCCAATTACTGTTCAGATCTATTGGTTTCCATGCATGAACTAAAGTTCTTATTCAGGTTTGACAGTCAAAGTCACTGTTAATAAGCATTGCTATCAATAGAACACTTGTTTCTACACTTTTGCTGAAGTTTTCTGGGTTGTAAGCACATTGTAACAAAACAACTTTTTATACACTGTTTCCTTACCATAACATTTTCTACTTATGTGAAAATCTCATTAAGGAACTTTCCATTCAAAACTTAAATAAGAAACAAAGATACACAAATAGTGCTAAGGAACTGCAAAAACAAGCCGCAAGTCAGAATAAGAAATCTTTTACTCTAACATTCCAAACCCTTCATCTGCTACTATTGAGTCCACATTGTCACAGGCAATAAAGCCTGTCAAAATTCGCTACATATATGGTCTTCTCTAAATCTAGAGTTTGAAAGCCTTTGGATTTGAACCCCTATTCTCACCCATGGTAGTACCTTGGTCAGAATCTACATATCCAATAACATACCATATACTAAGTTTAGATGCTTCTATTGGAACTATTAAATCCTAAATCATATTTTCATGCACATGCTCTTTGCAGGGATGACCTTGATTCAGTGACCAGTATTCCGATGTCAGAGAGGCTCCACATGTTTGATCATCTTCAGTTTCCCAATAAGGAGATGATGGATGTGGATGATAGGGAAAGTATCCAATCAGGACTGGCCACTCTTCCAGATTCCTCCTATGCAGGATTTGAAAGAATACAACCACCATCCAGTACGCCCAATAGACCACAGGTATTTTAGTGATTATTTTTTCTGTGATTTAAAAATCACACATTTCCATACTTGTGTGTTGAAAGGTATCAAATGAAGTAAATGATTACTATATTGTATATATTCATTTGTACTTATCCTGTATATGGAGGTGCTAAAAGCACAAAAGCACCTCTTTAAAATTCATTACACAAAAGTTGTATACTGCAAAAGTGGAATTTATTGCGTCATGAAAACATTAACGATTTTAGGTTGGTGAATTAGGGCCAAAATATACATAAGTACATATTCTGTATAGAGGGAAATGTTATATATATTTAAGATGAATAGAATATGTGAATTTTCAGAACCATTGTCAATACACCAATATGCCCTGACTCTTGTACACACGCGCAGGCATGCATACACAACACACATTGAGGCACGTCCGTAAATGGCCTTTGCTGTTAATAGGATGTTAAACTAAAAAAAATTAAAACCAAAGCAAAATCAGACCATTGCTGATGAAAAATAATTTTGACATTGCAATTAGTTCAAACCATCACAACCCAAATATTTCATTACTTTTACATTATATCTGTTCAAAAGTCTTATCATTGAGGATTCATTTCTTTGTTCCCCAGACATCCAGAAGAACAGAACACCAGGAGAAGCCAAGCGTGGTCAGAGAACCTCGGCCTCAGCAGAGCCTGTTTCGACCAGAACCAGAGGAGGCACGCTACCTCAAGGAGGCAAACAGGAAACTGCTTCAACAGAACCATAAACTGCTATCAGAGATAGAGAAGTGTAGTCACGAGGTCAACAGCAGCAGGGTCAAGGTAGGGGTCAAAAGTTAATGAGGTCAAATCAGTCAGAATTCATATATGTTTTGTTCAGCAACCTTCCTCCCCCCCCAGGAGGAAGAAATTAAAAAGGGGCAAGGTTTAAATTTGTTGAAATACAGTATGATGACAATTTTGTTAATTTGAATATTTTAGGTATTTTTCCAAAATTTTTAATGCATTCATTCATATTTTAAATGACCACATTTTAAATCATGTAATAAGACACACTATTCTTTTATTAAAGATAGAAGAACTGAGTAATGAGTTGGACGAGTACCGACAATCCATTCCAGACCTCGAGGACAAGATTGTAGGACTACAAGCGGAGACAGAGGCTCAAGATAATGCTCTAATGTAAATGTTTGACCTGAAACAGTTGTTTACTTTCTCTGCTAGATATATTGTTGCCTTAAGTTAAAGTTTGTAAGTCTTTGTGATGTCATTACCTTTGATAACACAATGTGCATTTATTGCTCTTGTGGAAGGGAAACATAATTCTATGTTTCCCAGAGATTAATCGTGTGCAACCAGGGGGAAGCCAGAGTGAAGCATGATTAAGGAAGGGGAAACAAAGAATAGGGGAAAACAATGAATTGCCCTTCCCTACCACAGGGGCAATAAATATTTTATTATATGAAATAGAACAATAAATAACACAACAGTAATGATGGTGACAGGTCCTGTTGATGAATCATTATTGTCCATGTTCTGCTTCAGTAACAATGCAATCAAACATGCATTTATATGGATGGTGTACAATAAGTTAGTGTTATTGAACATATGAACATGAAAAAGTGTATTGATGTCTGAAGTGCTTCTGTATTCTTAAGCATTTCAGTTTTAAAATGAAAGATAGTTTTAAGACTGTAACTTTGTTCGAAGAAGCGTCCTGATAAGATTTTTGTTTTGGTTCAGGAGTGCAGAGGAGAGGTATGAGAAATGCCAGAGACAGGCCAACATTTACCATCAGAAATGTAAACAGCATGAACAAGAAATAGAGGAAGTAAAGGAGGATATCACACAGGAAAGAAAGAAGAGAAAAGGGTACACTTTAAGCTTTTTATAGATTATGAAATATTGCATGGACAAACATGTTTCCACTTCCCCTACTTATCCTAGTTTGTGGTACCTACTGGAATTCTTTTTTTGCTGAGTTTTAACAAGCACTTTTAAAGTCTGAAATGCTGTCTTTACAATTAACCTTCGTACAAAAATATTGCAAAATTAAAACTAAATCTTTGGAAGCCTTAATCTGTATATAGAATACAAAAATCGAACTCATGAGTACAAAAGTAGTAAGAGTTTAATCCAAACCGTATTTGCTGCAATTGGCACCCTCTCCCTACAAATGCCCTTCCCCCTTTTTCATGAATAATTAAAATTATTTAAATCCCCTCTCCATTCCAAACCTGATCAGGCCTGGTCAATGATTTACAGTAATTACACTTATAAAGCAGAGATTTATGACTGGTGATCATGACTAGACTTCCCGTGAAGATGATGAAACATTTGATATCGGTTTCATACCAAACCTCTAGCCACACTGGAATGTTTATAATGTCACACTGTTAAACTGTAGCAATGGTTGAAATTGCACAACTTAATTCATCTTAACTCACATTTTATCAGCCTAATAAGTACTTCCATTTAAACTAATTTTGAAGGGCCCTTTATCTTATTTAGTTATTACCATATTTTGGCATAGAACAATCAATGTCGGAAAATTATAACAGCTAGATTTAAATCAGTGTATTCCTTGATGTTTTATTGATAGCTGTGGCACTAAATGTTAAGATGTTTTACTTTACAATGGTGGCTTATTCACAAAATCATCTATTCTAACATTTACACTAAACTGCTTTATGTATACAAATCAGTCATGGTGTGAATTTAAAGGTTTGAAAATTCTGTAAATTTCTGTTCTCAGCCAATTGAATTTCTATTCAAAATTGTGTCATATTCGCTACAAAACAATTTTACTTTTAATTTGATAAATTGGTCCAAGGCTTGAAGGTCTGGATATTAATATAGGTGTCAGCAGCTAGATCAGTGCTATTCAACAACAAAGATCATGACTTGGTCCTAGATTTGTGTGAAATCATCGATTTTATGTTTTCTTTAAAAGAGCTGAAAGCCAGCGAGATGAGGCTCTGTCCAACTTTTTAGAAGCTCAGGAAACTCTAGAGGAATATCAAAAGAAATCCAAGGAGAGAATGAAAAAGGTAAATACGCCATTTCATTGAATTAATTTACCATTTTGAGCTACATACATAATGATATAAAAAGTACTTTGACTGCTTGATCAGAATATGGAACTGGCCTAATTGTGTCTGACTGTATGTAGATATAAGGGACCTAAATCCATGCAGTATGTTTGTTCCTGTAGATTACGAAATTTATCTGATACAACTGTGTCTTCTGTTGGTAGATGGAGGAAACTGAGGACTACCTGAGAGACAGTTTAGCTCATGCAAACCAGGAGCGTGAAGATCTGCTGGAGAGAGTCAACCTCCTGCAGTCCAAGTCAAAATCTCTGCATGAGGAGGTCAGGTATGGAGGTCACGTTTGTTGTCACATCTGTACTCTTTGTAGTCACATCTTCAAGATGCTGTCTACTGTAAAGATCAGAAAGAAAGAGTTGACGTCAGATCACCAGAGACAATCAAAAGTTACTGCTTGTGATATCCCTAGCATACCTGGGTCACTGTGTATAATAGAGATCTATAGTTTAACAATATTTGTAACCATATGTCACCATCATGATATATATGCCTAAACAAAACTTTTTATACATCCACCCTGCCCCCACCCCCAATACATACCCCAAGTAAACCCATTATGGGTCACAATGTCCCCAAGGAGGTTTTCTTGAATTGGGTTGTCGGTCTGTCTGTCTGTAGACACAAGGTTGTTCACCCAAGGAGATGTGAATAAAGGTTAGAGTTTGGCATTTCTTTGATATTTTATGGAATCATGCTCCTTGTTTGCACTACCCCTTCCAAAGCACTGCACAAATTTCAATGATATTTGGTACATAGAATCCTTACAAAGAGGAGATATGATGGACATAATAATATTGATTTAAGTTAACTGTCCAATTTTTGGAGTAATGTCCCTTTTTTACAATCACCCTGGAAAGAAATATTCGTGCAGTTCTTGTCACTGAGTGGGTTGTGTACTATTCTGTCATTCTGATAACACTTTGATTTGTTATAGCTTAGACAAAAGTCACAATGCCCATTAAAGCCCTCACCTTACAATGGTAAACGGTGTTTACACATCCTAATATTCCTATTGATAAAATAGACATAAAATCATTTCTATTAATTAGCGCAAAAATATCCTTGTGTGAATATTTGTTAATAGACTTTATTTGAATTATTGATACATAGAATATATAAATTTCAGAACTATTGTCACTGCAAAAATAATTCCACACTGCTAATAGTTTAAAGAGTATGACCCCAACATTTCCGTATGCAATGAAATGCCATTTATTTTAGGGTCAAATATTAATCTATATAATATTACAATGTACTTAGTTTGACTCAGGATACATAATCAGCATTGTACCTTTCTTTATCAGGAGACTGGAGACAGTGGAGGAGGTAGAACTGGATAGTCGACAAGACATGGAACATCAAAATATGGACCTGAGGTCACAGCTGGCCAAGGTCACAACTCAACTGAGTAAGTAGGTCAAGGTCATACAATTTGAATAAATAGGTCATTGTAGTTTGGAAAGCTTCATGCTATAAAATAAAAATTGAGACTTGGTGAGGCTGTCTTTGACTCTACTCTTTGTTCCTCCTCTGAATTCCATGGGTAAAGCTCACTAACATTCGGTGCACCCCTAGAACATGTCATGACAAAAACAAAGTCACACAGTTAACTATTTGATTAGTTTCAAATTAAACAACCTGACCAAGCTCTAGACTGATTATTAGACTTTGAATATTACAGAGAAGCGACACCAGGCTTCAAAGCCGGTCAATTTTACTGTTACCGTTCCTCTGTACTGTTAAAGAACTTCACAATTCTTTGATGTACATTGAGGGATCAAATCAGTTTGTTTGTATCACACACAAGGTGTCCATACATGACCTTTCGATTTCTGCCTGACATATTTCAGGGATGCAGAGAATGTTAGAGAGCGTAACCCCTAGAGACAAGCTATATAGTTTGAGGATGTTATTTGTTGTTCTCCGACACATCTGTGGTCTATTAATAGATAATGTACATATTTTACAATGATGCAGACTTGTTCTTAATTAAATTACAAATATATATATAAATATATTACATACAGATGAAATTGAGTCTGAAAATATGCACAATGAGAGTTTGAGGAGAGAAAATGTCCACCTCAAAAGCCATATTGATAGTCAGCAGCAGCAACTGAATACATGTCAACAGGAAATTGAGGAGAGTCGTACAATGCTGGCCCAACTAGAGCAACTAGCACAGCAGGTCCAAAACCAGGTTTGTATACCATGTTGGCCCAACTAGAACAACTAGCACAGCAGGTCCAAAACCAGGTTTGTATACCATGCTAGCTAAACTAGAACAACTAGCACAGCAGGTCCAAAACCAGGTTTGTATACCATGTTGGCCCAACTAGAACAACTAGCACAGCAGGTCCAAAACCAGGTTTGTATACCATGCTAGCTAAACTAGAACAACTAGCACAGCAGGTACAAAACCAGGTTTGTATACCATGCTAGCTAAACTAGAGCAACTAGCACAGCAGGTCCAAAACCAGGTTTGTATACCATGCTAGCTTAACTAGAAAAACTAGCACAGCAGGTCTAAAACCAGGTCATTAAAATGGTGTCATGTTGGATTAACTTGAACATGTAATGCAGCAGCATCAAAACTAGGTAATTACAATTGCACCATGTTTGCCCAAGTAGCACAAAAAATAAAAACTAGTTCAGTATAGTGTGCAGGCCTAATATCAATTAAATTTGATTTACACGATAGTGACTACCTTTACCATACTAGTCTTAACCAATGTGATATGAAAATTCTGCATTTGCTAAGAATAAATTTGTATTTCATTTATGCAAGCTAGTAATAAGATTGTTGTATTTTCTCTGTGGTATAGTCCCAGAAAGCCAACACAAGTTTCAATGACAGTGGAATGTTCAGTGTGCAACCCTCTAGTCCCTCCAGTAAAGATAATGCCTCCGCTTCCTTCCGATCTGTCGACAAAACTGGAGCGTCTGGTTCAGCGGGCGGGGCACAGGCCATCCTACAGGACCTCAGGTATGTAGGAATCATTTCGTATATCGGGGTCCAAACAGTTGGACCAGTGTTGTTCGTTTATGATTTAAGGCTGGACTCAGTAATCTGATGCTACTTTCAGGCAAGCCTTGACAAAGTCTTGTAAGGCCTGCAGATCCACCAGGATTTATATCCAAAAATACTGAATTTAAAAAAAGACGTACCGGTTGTTCTGCATAGGTAGCAGTGTACAGTAGCGCACGGTGGCCATGGGTGATATTTTTATACACTAAATAACCCCTGTTATATTGCATGTATCAAATTTTAGAAATAAATTCAGGACTAAAATTGACATATACATGATGAAGTGGACTATGCGGGCTTCATACTTTTCAAAAAAAAAAA
>JAULCA010017455.1:8000-18870 GCA_032360845.1 Crassadoma gigantea
AGCCACAACACACAGAGAGTAGAAGTGATACGAGTAAGCCACAACACATTGAGGGGAGATGTGATACGAGTTAGCCACAACACGTAGAGGGGAGATGTGATACGAGTAAGCCACAACACATTAAGGGGAGATGTGATACGAGTAAGCCACAAAGACAGAGGGAAAAAGTGATACGAGTAAGCCACAACACATTCAGGGGAGATGTGATACGAGAAAGCCACAACACAATGAGGGTAGAAGTGATACGAGTTAGCCACAACACATTGAGGGAAGAGGTGATACGTGTAAGCCACAAAGACTGAGGGAAAACGTGTTACGATTTAGCCACAACACGTAGAGGGGAGATGTGACACGAGTTAATCACATCACATAGAGGAGAGAGATGGTGTGAGGTAGGTAGAGTGCAAATAGATATGTAGGGAGAGGTGAACTAAAGTAGCACAGTTCACCGACGAGAGAGATGAATTTAGGTAGCTAAGGTTCATAGACGGGAGAAGTGAACAGAGGTAGTCACAACAAATCATAGGAGAGAGATGACCTGAGGTATATAGAAGATAGAAGAGAAGGCTATATGATGTAACACACGTATTTCCATTCCGCGTAGTGTTAAGTGTTAGGAGGCTATGGTCTGTACATTTATATAGTAGGCCGAACAAAAGAAATCATTTTGTCTATATCGTTTGACACAGTAGTGTGCTTTTTCCGTTTAATGTTGACATAACTTGCCATTTACTAACTCTAAAGTGATAACGGACATACAATGTAATGATTCTATCATACTCACACAACAAAGAAATAGAATACTTTCGACTAACACGTAATTGTTTTTCAGTTTTATAGGGAAGCTGCCATACTAAGCTATGTTTAAACTAATTAAACACATCTGATGTATCCCCGTCTTCCTCTCTTCTCCGTTAATAGTTGCGTTTGTAGCTAGCATAATCTGGTGTCCTAATATAAAAAAACTGAGGCAGTGAATGTAGACCACCATACGTTTTAAACGGTTACGATACAGGTCTGTTTTATGTAATCAAACTTATTCAGTGATTTCTTTTTTACTTTAAAAGTCAAATAATTATTACTGTTTTGTTCTGTCATCTTGAGTGGAGGGAGAGATCGTAACGTCACACAATATCCCACTCAACAAAGATTTAGTTGGAGAGGGGCAACGGCACACCATTACTCCTCCACAAGATTAAAACACTGTCTGTGATGTATTTCACTTCTGATTGTGACTCTATTCACTTTGAGATACCGGGGGTAGCTCTTGTCCATCGCAAGACATAAGATCAAAGACAGTCTGATTTCGTTTTTTTGTCATTATCTCTCTCTTATTTATATCTTTTAAAAGGTGATGCTCAGAGCCATCATTTTGTAACAGGAACAACATGAATTAGTTGTACATGAAATGCATTTCTAGGCAATCTGTTACAATTAATACTCAAAGCCAAACACTGTTTCACCGAACAATCCCGAAAGGCTCTAACGCACATATCTATCTGCGCGGAAATCAAATTTATTCCACCGGAAATAAAATAAGCATTAAAAAGAGGAAAATTATTATCCTTGTTTTTTTTCAAATTTTAATTTGAAGTTTCGAACTAGCTTCACTAATGAGGTTGTTTGAAGAAACGTTTTTAAGATATCCTGCATCATTGGCCAAGACCTCATTAGAAGAAATATAAAGCCGATTGCTAGGTGGTACTTTGTTGTGTAGCGTGTGTAGGTGAATGTGTGTTTGTGTTCGATAATAATAACGTAAAACAAGTATTTCGCTTTTCTGTTTCACTCTAAATTGACTGATTCCCAGATTATAAACAAGAAACACGAGGTATTACGAGACACGATGGCCTTAGCTATATCAGATATGTTTGAAGCCAACAGACTTTCCTCTTGAAGCCTGCTTTATGACTAAATTGCGTCAGGGATAGGGAAATTTACCGAGTCTTAATGAAAGTGCTTTAAACCTGGAGTCTAATCAATACACATTGTCCCACTAAGCGTTTTCTTATCCCAAGAGATTTTTTTCAAATATACTTGAACAGGTGGGTTGTTTTGTATTGTCGGTGGTTTCGCGTCCTTGCGACATTTACGATCGTTTGAAGGTAGGCGCCTAGAATGATACAGCCGACAAAACATCGGTATGTAGAATAGAAAAGTATGAAATGTGTTTAAATCGGGCATCAAATCAATTTTGGTTTCTAAAATAGATCGGCTGTTTTAGGCACACCCAGTGAATACAGCCTATGTGTTCTTCCTCCTACATTTGTAACCTGCACCGGAATTAAGATAACGTATTCAGAGTAACTCTTGAGTACTATTACTGAATAAATATTTCAAACATACACTGTTATACTAATTGCTGAAACGATACGTTGTCGTAGGAAGCAGGAAGGGGGAGGGAGGGGTAATCTGTTATGCAATTCATACAATCAGTTTTGATAAACTTTATTTATTCTACAACAATTATGAAACAAGTTATTTTCACTCATATTAATCACTCTTGTTAGCCCGGACTTTAGCGCGCGGAGTGTCTAAATGTGGGAGGAAACCGAAGTACCCGGAGATAACCCACGTGGTCGGTTATCTACAAAGTTAGAGAATATTTCGCGAAAGCTGTCTCATCAAGAAGCTACTGCTTGTCCTACGCCACCTGGCTAATACCTCTACATATGTGCGTGACTACACGTGTGTGCTTGAAGCGTAGAACTGGTATGCTTTTCAAAGGTGGCATTATTCCAAAAATTACCACACTTGAGCTTCAAGGCAATGACATAAAAACATTTACCCATACCATTTTGTGTTATATTTTTGAAATCTCCACGCCGTGATCTCTTTGGAGATTGAGCACCGGTCGTCTGTGTAGAGGGGCGGTGTATTTACCATTCTGTTAAATCTGTCATAAAAGGAATAGTTAAAATCAGGTAGTGAAGGCACCGGATAAAACTTCACTTTCTCAAAAAATTGCTGATGATAAAAAAAAAGAAAAATAATAAATCATAGATGCTGCATGTGAAACTTCGCCAAACACCTGTATAATTCTCCCCTCCATGATCATTTATTTTCAAACTAAAATTAATGAAAATTATGCAACACATTAATTATCTTAATAAGTTTTGCTGCGATACATTGCAACCCACGCTGCGTCTGCCTAGATAATACCACACGGAGAAGCATATATCGTAATCGTAATGTACAAAAAAGATTTAAATGAAATTAAGTTAGAAAAAAAATTAATTAATAAATCGAGTTAGAAAACAGCAGCGTTCATTTAACACGTGTACGTACACCGACTTTGTTGATCACTTTAAGGTCATTTACCACTTTAAGATATATAACTCATTAATTGTGCTTTAAAACGGTGCAAACGTGACGGTGAGCAAATATAAACAACAACGACCTCGACAAAAATAACAGGTTTTTTTTATTTTAGCAAATAGATCGCCACATCATCATCCTTGTGTTCAGACGCCGGTCACTTGTGGAAACAAATACGTCTGAACCGCTATTGTTACAGTATACTATTCAAATGTAGATGGTACCCTAACATGGTTTGTGTCACAGATATGGAAGCATTCCTAGTACCACAATTCATCTTAGAATGCTTAAGTCCTTCTCGATCTAAGACAAAGTGAGTTTTTTTTTATCACGGTTATGCATTTTTACTTTAATATTCATTGGTATTGAGGTCACGATGATAACTTTAAATTTTCTATGGCGTAGTTTCATGTGTTTTGGTTGCTATCTTTCTTGTAGAGAACCCTAGCTACAACCAATTCATATGAGGAGTTTAAGCATTGCAACGGATACATATATTAATATTTATAGATGCTTCATGTCAACTCTATACGAAAGTTAGAATCGTACATTTTGTATGTTATTGCTGAGAAAATGTCAGTAAGCGATAATTAGTTTAAATGTAGCCAAATATAGAAAAGTAGCCGATACAGTTGCAAATGCATGTGCTTATTTATAGTGTACATAAACGTCTGCCGACATCACATTCTATCTAAAAGGCAACTCTTACAGTTTCGCAATTATTGCAAAATATTCGTGATTATTATACATACTTTAGGTTATCTACCGTAACATGATACCTTCATAAAAAAATAAGATAATTTTAGAAAACACTTGAAAATCTGTATTTGGGTAAAGGATTGTCAATCAAATTACATTTGCCTCACACTTGATACTGCATTTTATTTTATCTAAAAACAAAAATAATTTGAAAACTAACTTGCATTCTTATTGCATGTCTAGCGTGGATTTGATAACAGTTGAATATTTTCTGTGTCGTTGATTTTCATTAACCTAGTGTTATTACAATTTTATGATCAGGCTCGGCTTTTCCTCCTTTGAGTGGTAAATATGACACTTCTAAAGAAACAGAATTGATGAAAACTTCAAGTAACGCGTCAGTGTAGGACAGGCTAACACGTTCACGTCAGTAAATCCTATTGACTCGGCAAATATAATTCTTTCAACTAACTTTAGGTAATCTGCCTTCAGCGAAAGACATTAATTGCAATACTGTTGTCAGAATAGTGCCTTTAGGAGAAATTAATGTAATGTTATGAGATTTAAATTTGTATTTATGACATTATTTGTTAAATATCAGCTCACGCTAATTTGCCTGACATTTAAAGCTGGGTTTCTTTGATAAAACTTAGGCCGCTCCCGTTTTGTTGCCATCAAGATTCTCACCCTGTAGCCCTTCCAGTACCTTTGAAATATAAATGCAAATACACACAGTCAATACCATCGGATTCTATTTTCGGTGATCGCATCAACATTATAAATTGTATTACAGATGAACGTTGGCGACTAATGTTAGGTCACTTTACTACAAATGGTTAATGCTAAGCGTATTAAAGATGAAATCTTTAGGCACTTATGTCTTTAGTTGAAAACAGCAGCAAGAACAGCTCTTCACAAAGATTTAGGAAAGAGAATGGAATCACAGTATATTACGGTGACACTACTCTTTAATTACTAATAATGGCTTACATTTAATGTGCACTTGTTCATGTTAAGACACTTCATTCGATTCACAAGAAGCATATTTCTTCCGAACAAATGACAATATGAGGTAGGGAATGGATGTGTTGAAGATGCAGAAGGCATTAAAACATCATTTATAGTCTACATTTTATTCCTTAAGGTGTCAACCTTTTTAAACTGTGACAGAAGTAATTTGCATCCTATTTCCACATGCACATTTATAAGCTCTGTTTGAAATCAGAGTCAAGAGGAGAATATCAACAGCCTGAATAATAATGATGAAGTTAACGAATATTTATTCTTTTATTGTTTAGCAATAAGTATTTCTAGTTTCATAATAATAATTAATTTTGGCATACGAATTTGATTCGTTGAGTAACAACAAGCCCATAAAATCATTTCAACAAACATGATCAAACAGTTTCTTAATTTTCCACAAATCTAACCGTTTTGGTTTGGTTTTGGGTTTATTTAGTTTAACGTCCTATCAAATGTTTAGGTCATTTATACATTAAGGTCGTGCATCAATGTGTTTGTACAGGAGGAAGGATATGTTGGTGTAACAGGTATCGTTGTCTGCATGTTAATACTACTCTTGAACCTTGAAATGCACTTAAATTTCATATATCTAGATAAATATATATATTTAGGTTTCTTGATTATCAAGCACTTGTTTTCACGCAATGTTCCATCTCTGTAATCTCTATAACCGGTTATCATCACCAGATCGTATCTATAGAATCGCAGACCAAGAGGCAACACGAAAACTTGCTCGTTAAATATTATCGGTGCATCACATCGTCAATATCTTTCAAGAAAATAAAAAAAATGATATATGTATGAATTATGTAGTATACTTAAAAATTTACTAAAAGTGTCACACAATCTACTGAACATTTATTAGGGCTGGTTTAATGCAAATACCTGATTTAATGACGAAATATTTTAACTAAAAATCTAATTATCTTTTTAAAGAATATATATTCATTAGCAAAATATCTATTTGTGATAATAATATATATGCAAATGTGTCGATTTGATTAATATTGAGGTTCACTGGAGCAATTTATGAAGCGGATATAGTTCAACATTGGTACTGTTCAATGATTTTAAGA
Source organism: Crassadoma gigantea (assembly GCA_032360845.1). NCBI lineage: Eukaryota > Metazoa > Mollusca > Bivalvia > Pectinida > Pectinidae > Crassadoma > Crassadoma gigantea. The sequence continues at coordinate 14,117 of JAULCA010017455.1, forward strand.
GCGTTATTTACATTTGATACTGCTTGATGATATACTACGTTATATCAAATTTAACATATCTAATTATATACTGTTCGGCTAAATAAGGTGTACACTTAATAAAAGGGATCGAATGATTTTATTTTGTGAAGATAAAGTCGATATTAAATCGTAAGTGTAAAATTTAGTTATAAGCAACACATTTCACATAGAATCAGGAATGCCGTCAACTACCAAAAAGGCAAACGTTCTTGTAGAACGACGAAGTGGTCATTTCAATTGTTCACGTGAGTTTGAAGCCACAAGTGTAAACTGTTAAAATACGTTTAAACTATAAACTTGATATATTTTGCAACAATTACGAATTAAGTTATATCAACTTTTATTAATCACTTTTGTTGGCCCGGATGTTAGCAAGCGAGGGGTCTTACTGTGGGAGGAAACCCGGAGTACCCTGGAAATACCCATATGGTTTGGCAGGTACCTTTTACCTTTTCACGTCCAATCGGGGAATCGAACCCCGGTCGCCAAGGTGAAAGGCGTTTAATCGAGGGCACATAGCACAATTTGCATGTGCATAACTTCTGTGTGTGTTAGCGCTCAGGGTATCAAATGTATGATAGCCAATATGTGAACGCTATAAACATTAACTTCTGTTTTGGGGAATTTATTGTCTTGACAATGATGCGACTCCGCCAACATAACATTGGTTTTCCAATGAAAAAACAGTTTTGCAACTGAACGAAGACAAAATGTAGCCGACATGTCAGCCAGTGCACATAACCTGTGAATGATCAACCTAACAATTGAACATCAAAATCAAGGTTTTGTTTTTCGTTTTCAAAAGATTAAATATTTTAATTGAAAATTGATTATATGACATAATTTTCCCTTGGCTTTTGAAAAGGAAGGTTATGTGTCGCTTACATTTTCAATATATGAATAACGGTTATCTCTAAAGATCTATGCTAATAAAAGTTCAGAAAATAAGAATACGTTAACTTGAGGGATATATATTTGTTATCAACATAAATATGGAATGATATTCACCGTGTGAATGTAGCATTGAATAAAAACTTGGTCGTTAACAAATAACAGCCAACTTCATTAGCGCACCTTTTAAACTGAAATGGATTATTGGTCAATGAGGACCAACGCGTTCTTATCTTAGCCTTCAACACACATTAACCCTTGTATGTTTTTGTCTTCGAAAGATTTTTTAAATGTAAAATTTTAAGAAAAATCTTTTGTACAAGGGTTAAAGACCGATATCAGAAAGTTATGGAATGTCGGCGAATGCTCTCTGGAGGACTTGTAAACGAACGGGAAAACGTTACCTATCGGTAACTCAAAGACACTAACAAGATTGATTGTCCATTATACGGCCTAGACACGACTTAGACTACCTTCAGTTTTTGTAACTAATTGTAGAAGCAATATTTTGTCATACATGAAGGTCATTTAAAGTTTGCGGAATATAAAACGGAAGAATCTCCTGATGCCAGCAACAAAGACTGGTGATGTTAGGTCAGAGAAAGAGAGATGTTTTGAGGGAAAGGAAGAAGAAAACATTCCCTAATTTGGTTTACGACATCATTTTACGACATTCTGTCAGTAAACCCGCACTGATTGAATCAAACTTCAATAGCTTTGGTTCAATCCAAATCAGTGATGTTTTCTTTACTACTTAATCTCAACGCAATTGATTACAAGTCGCCTTACTTGGCGGCTCAAATTGGAAAATATGGATTGATTCAAAACATTGTGTTTTGTTCTTAAGTGAAAGTCACAGTCAGATTTGAAAAAAAAAAATCTTTTTCATGATCAAAGTTAAAACCAACTATCTATTAACGATCCCACTATTGAAAGGTAAATAAACATAATCTGTTTTACATTAATTATTAAAAAAAATCTTTTATCTTACACGAATGATTACAGTATCTATTGTTCATTTTTGTATTGATAAGTTTAATAGAAGCTTCTTATTTTTCTAGTTGAAACTTAAATAAATGTGTTCCGGTTTTAAAATATTTGTGTTTGGCATAATGAAGGAAACATAAACACAGATAAAAAAAAATGTTAGAATTACGCCAAACCTGTCTGGAAAAATAGTAAAAGAAGGTTGTTGCGAAATATATGACAATGAAAGGTTTGTTTGTCCTTCATTTTAGATACGACTCGACGTAAATTTTCTCATCTGTTACTACTCATTGTAAAAGCAGGCGTCTATTATTGGTGATTAAATTTACACTTTTTCAAATATGTTCAAAGCTGTTAAATTGTGGCATTTTGTTCGCGGCAAATTAAAACGACAAAACGAGACTATGATACCCAATAGAACGACTGATAATGTCAGTTGAGGAAGAAAAGGAACAGTAGAATTCCCACGTTTGTTTCAAGACATGTTTTTACGACATGCTGTCAGTGCGTCAGGACTGATTGTACGAAGATTCATCAGCTTAGCTCATTTTGTTCGCGGCAATTAAAACGAGACTATGCTACCCAATAGAACAACTGATGATGTCAGACATAGAAGTAAGGAACAATATAATTCCAACATTTGTTTCAAGACATGTGTTTTACGACATGCTGTCAGTGAGTCAGTACTGATTGTACGAAGATTCATCAGCTTAGATTAAATAATCAAATCTGAGACCGATGGATAAAAATCGAAACAATTTCAAACTTAAATCACCCTATAGACATATCATACGCAATTGTATTGATACTGAATTGTGGAATAAAATTGAAGTGTTTGTTAAAACTTCAAAGTACTACTTTGTTTGTCAATCAGCACTCGACAAAACGCTTTTCCAACTATTGAACGAATTTGTGTCTGTCGAAAAGGCGGGAATTTTAAATTTTCAATATAAATTGTAAGTTTAAAAGAATATAAGAGGCAGAGAAAACGTAAATATAAGTATTGAACAGTTTGTGTATTGTATTTACGATCTATTTGAATGACACAGCTTTACAAGCAACCAAATCATAATGCGCTAGCGGGCATTATGTTGTTTGCTTGCAAAATTGTGTCATTCAAATAGATCATAAATACCAAATAAAAACAGTTCAATTCTTAATTAATTACATTACACTTGATTTATTTTGCAATGACAACATCCAGCAAAATTCGAAACATAATACGACCTATCGTAACGTACTAGCTGCTTCCTACCGGAGAATGGCTATTTAGCTGATTTGAAAGCAACATAACTACCTCTTATAATGAAATACATTTCAAATGATCTCAATATTTTTCTATTTTGTAGATAACGCGTGTTTTGGATCGGACAAATGGATTGATGAAGACACCATTCACAAAGTAAGATCATTTAAATATAACTGAATGTGCACATACAGACCAAATACCTCGTTTTGGGATTCACCTGACTCTTGACCACCCTTTATGGCATGGCGTTTACCATGATCAATATTTCATATGTTTTAACATAAGTAATGATCAAAGATGCAAATCCATTGTGCTAAAGACATTTGTCCTTTCGTCAATCCTTAATTTACATGTAACACTGATGTCTATATTGCTTTATGTTGCATTTATGTCATTCGGTTATTTGGCGTTTAAGTGCATACGGAGGTAATTATACATTGTCATACCTGTTGTGCTGTGATGTTCGCGGGATAAGTACATGCATCAACCATTGTAATGGAGTACGTACCTACCTCAGTTCGATAAGTAACTATGGAGGTACAACCCTTATATATCTTCCTACAACCTGTAGGAATGTTCATATAAAACCTGAAAATAATGTTTATTAAAAAGAGTTCAATATACAATATATACCAAAAGATACGTATATATATCACTATGGTGTTAGAATTATAAAGAAAATGTTAAAGCAACACTGTTACTATATCACATAGAGAGATTTAACAAGGTCCTAGGCATCGTACGTCCTCACTAACTGTCTGCATTGGTCATAAGAGGGCGTGGTGAGCATTATCAAACACAAAACAAAGCACTGTTATATAACTGTTTATTTCCCCTTTATGTGAACAAATATTCAAGGATGATAAACCTTTAATCATGGGAATACATCGGTGATCTGACCAGAACATTGATATTGATTTTATTTATGTTTCTTTTTCACAATCCTTTTTCATGAAAACAACACGGTATGCGTATATTTTCAGGGAAAAAAATATTAAAAATATTTCATGCTGTAATTTTCCAGTGGTACATTTGTACGTGGACGCTCAGTATTATCAGTTAACTGCATTCATAGGATGATATCAAACAAATACACTTGTATTACAAATCTCTTTTTCCTTTACGAATTAAGTAACATATACATGAAAGGAAGTAAGTACAACGTCTATGTGGTCAGAGCTAATACTCATCACGTGACTTAAGATTATATGTTTTGTGTCCCTGTAGTTACGGATATACAGCTTACGACTTTTATTTCTTTACATACGTCATCGCACGCTGCGTTGCGAGGCCCTAGTCTGGAGATGGGTCACCTCGCCACATGATCTGTCATCACACGTTCTACTCTGTAAACCACCACTGTCAGCTTGTACTATCAACAAATAACCTCTGTTTATCGTTTTTCTTGGTCTGCTAGACAGAAAACTCCTTAGATGTTATCGAAATAATTAAACCGGTTATCTGAGTAACGAACCGGAAGACAGTGTTTAACAAATAGATGTATACTTAAAGATATGATCTTTATTAAGATATTTCCATCTTATCCACGCTTGAGTAATACATGTACAGTAGCTCTGTGTTAATACAGCATGAGGTAAAGCATAGT